>JBBYHH010331859.1:0-12269 GCA_038382905.1 Daphne laureola | reverse complement strand
CTTTAAAAGTGGCATCAATTATGTGTCCAACACAAGCCCAACTTTGTCCAATTTGCGAAAATGACCATTTTGCCATCCAAAGTGAATTTTGGCAAAATGGCCCGGGATTCACGTACCGAGTCCAAAATGTGAAATCCCGTGGAAATGAGTCTCAAATGAAGTCTCAGGACATGATACTTAATATAAAATGTGCCTCATACGTTCAAGAGGGAGTCTCGATACTACAGAATCTGCCCCCCCCCCCCCAATAAAATATTGAAAAACAATTACTGTCATCCTGGGATGGTCTGTAACACCTTTGGTACTTCAACTTCAGCATTCATCTTGGTAGGAGTCTTATTTCCACTAATGATGCATCTCCATATGGTGAAGTTAATAGATTAGATGGGGATCCTGATTCTATTCTTCCACCAGTTGAAATTTATTGATTCACAGAGTGGAGGCTTCGTTATGCTCTATCATTCATACATGAATGTGTTGGCCATGAAATGTGCTCTGTCCTTCACATGAAATTTTTCGCTTCACAGAAAACCTGCTCTGATACCAATTGTAGACCCAAATATAGACAAAAGGGGGTTAATCGGTCTTAAAATAGATTTAAAACCTTTGGTTTTACAACCAAAACCCTCTAATCAACATATTGATAAATCAGATTTGAGTACACCTGCAGCAACAAGATATCAACCCGTCAATGGTGTGCACTAATAGAAGTGTGTACAAGAGTGAAGGAAACAATTATTTATAGAGGTTCAGTCAACTTGACCTACATCATCTAGTCAAGTCACACATGAGATTTTCTCCACTAGAACTGAAGCCTGACACACAGGGCTTATACAGAGTGCCTGAGACACAGGACTTAAACAAAGGTTTCCTGACACACAGGACTTTACACTAAATGCCTGACTAACAGGACTTTGTACAATGGTTGCCCGACACTTAGGACTATACACCAAGGTTGCCTGACTAACATGAGTTAGAATGTAGACAGCAACACTGTGATCAATGCGTTCATAGAGTATTCTATCAACCTTTCTCTTCCTTGGGAAGTATCACTTAATCAGTGATGATGAACTGGTCTATCACCACCAACTAAAGATGTTGATCAATATAAGCTTGAAATAGATAGCCTTATATAGAATAGAGATGTATAGTGTAGAATAGGCTTCTCTAATGATGAACTCTCTTATGGTGTTGTAAAAGCTTGTTGCATATGATCTTCAGGATGATTACATCTTTGTGAGTGATAGCTCAAGAGTTTTCTGATATGTGAGAGTAATGATGATGACGAAGAGTTTTCACAGAATGTACAGAGATGTATGCATGTTATGTCTCTTATGTGTTTTCATCTCTTCCTTCTTCTTCAGCTTTTATAGGCTCCAAGTTATTCACAAATGGGTAGGAGCGTCTGGCATCAATTCATAGCCGTTGTGCATGAATAGTTTCCATTTTGGAGCTTTCTGGCCATTGGCTGATTGATTTCTAGCCGTTGGAGATCTTCACAGATTCTATTCTTCTTCCATCAATGCGTTGATGAAGATTAGCTTCAACAACTTGATGGATTTTCTCCATTTATCTTAGGATTCTTTGAGAGCTTCAAACTTGTAATCTTTCTCTGATTGTTGCTAATCAACAGTGGAGTGATTTGCTTCTTGAATGGATGCTTCAAAGCTTATGAATTATGAAGCTTATATTTTGAGCCTTCTGTTCATCAATGCATTAATGCATACTGCATCAAGCATTCTTGGATTTGTTTCCTTAAATGAGCTTATTGTATCTTGTCAATAAGGGATCTCCTTGATTTGATGAAGAATTTGACTATTACTTCTATACGATTGAACTCCAGCATATTTTCTTCAATTTATCTATAAATATGGCTAAGAAACAAGTTCATATTAATCACAAAATTAGATCTAAATGCTCATTTATTGAAATGTGCAAATTGTTCTTCATAACACGTGAATTCTTGTACTTTTGCATACTTTGCAATTTAATCCCAATATTGTTTATCTAATCAACCAATAAATAATAATCTTGGTAAGGGACCTAAACTTATCAAAACTTTACAAAATGGTCCTCAAGGTTTTGGAATCATCAAAACAAAGTGGTTGAAGACAACAAACTAAACAAAAGTTTCATGCACTATTGACTAGGTGGAAACATGATAAGAAGAGGAAGACCTCTCCAAAGTCGACAACATCTTCATCTGTCCTAATATCTTGTGAAACAACTCCACTTTCACCTTCAGACCTTACACCTAAGGAACAAGTAAAAGAAAAAGAAAGAATGAGTGAGGGACTGAGAAAATAGTCTACGAGATGTGAAAGAAAAAGAAGAGAGGAAATTGAGAATTATGAGGAAAATGAGGGATGGAGTAAAAGAGAGTCCTGAGTGGAAAAAGAAGAGGAATAAATAAAAAGAGAGAAGTTTGAAGAAAGAACGAGAGATTTGCGAGATAATCCAGCCATAAAGCAAGCCTACTATTTTGTTGATTTATCACTAACCCTTGATTATTGTTGTTCTTCTTCCAATTGTGTTTCCAAATTGCCAGAGGATAGTAAATTTTATCTAATAGAGTCACTTGAAGATGAAGTGGAGGAAGAACAAGGAAGTGACGCTCAAGCTACATATGAAGTAGTGTTACCTGCATCCAATTTTGTTCCTTATGACAGAGGAAAGGTAAATGATCCTAAACCTGAATTTAAACTTGTACAGGTTGGTGATGACTCTAAAACTAATTTGGATTTTCTTGAGTCAACGAGCTTATCGAAATTACATAATGTGAAATTAAATTTGACTTTTTCTAAATTTATCTATGAGCAAAGTTTGTTGCGTGTATTTGTTCGGTACCAAGTAGAGGTATTTGAATGTATCCTAAGAGGTACTGAGCAAGCCGACAAGAGGAAAAGAGTGATGGAAGTACTAGAACAGGTGATGAGATTTAATTTCTTATTGGAGAATGCTTTAGTTGATTATGAACCTTGTTCTCAGGTACATTTAGAAGTGAATAATTATGAGTTTAGTCTTGAACTTTGTATTTTTTGACATGCGAAGTGTTTTCATATAAGTATGAATTAAGAGATGATTCTTCTTTGCTTCAATTCCTCCACATTGATGATAGATTTGCATGTGCTAGTAACTGTGTGATGAATCTTAACTCTTCATGAAAATATATTCTTGGTGTCAAAGTGGTGTGATAACAACATTCGGAAATTTTGAATTTGGATTCGACCCAGGAATCCATGAGAATAAAATGATTGTGTTGAGTTCTAGCTTGCTTGATTGTTTCGGTTGGATTAAACTTGTTAAACATTCCCATGCTAATCATGTTTGTGTGAAAGTTAATAAACTTTGGATTGATGATATGTTGAGGCTGAGACATGATAGACATGGTTGGATGGATATTATTGTCATGGTTAAAGAGTTTGATAACTCTAGATTTATATTTGATTCAGGAATTTCATGAAATATTTTATTTCAATTGTCTAATGATTTGGGAAACTTGAGTGATTGCGATACACATGTTGCATTCTTGCATCTATGTAGTCCTAACATGGAATTTTGATACTCATGAGCTTAGACACTGTTGACTTTGTTGATCTCTACCATATATTTTTATGATTCCAAAACCTTAAGGAGTAATTTGTAAACTTTTGATAATTTCAAGATCTTGTTAAATATTACTTGTTCTTGCTGTTAAACTTAAAATATTTAGGATACAATTGTAAGTTATTGAAAAGAATAAGAAGTTAAGTGATATTTTAGCACTTTTAATTATTTCAGCATATATACCTTTCATTTAATTTTCACGATTAATGTGGACATGTTTTTTAGCCACAGTCATAGGAAATCAAAGAGGAATTGTTGAAGTTTGAATATATGGAAACCAAAATCCTCAAATTAGATTAGATCGTCGAGAAAAGGGAAGAAGAAGATGTAATCCGATCATAAAAGGAAAGAAGATCTCAAAAGCATGTGATGCACTCTGCATCAACACATTGATGACCATTTGCACAAGATGCAAAACTTACATTCTACAATATATGAAGCTATCAAAGATGAAGTCATCCACTCCACTACTGATCTAAAGATATGAGAGAAGTATTTCAAGTCTCAAGAACTCAAGAGGATCAAAGATCAAACAGAAATTCCATAAAGTTGTTGACGCATGTTTTCATCAACACGTTGGTGGAAGATGACATAAATATGAAGGAGATGCAATGACTACTTCAACATTCGAAAAGCACCCCAAATGGAAAGTATACAAACCACGGCTACCAAGGATCTTGAAGACGCTCTTACACTTATTCGACCTATTCTAGAGCCTATATAAAGAAGATGAAAAATGAGATGAAGTAGCTAATCAACTGATCGTCTAATCATTCTTTTTATACAAAGCTAACACCTCTCCTACTCTCATTCAAAATTATAAATACTCTCAAGCCAACATTCATAAAGCTGACACACTTAGAGATCATCCTCAAGAATATTTGATTCATTACAAAGAGTGATCACAGAGAAGTCTTTTCTATCTTTATATCATTTTTGTAAAATGGCTTAATCTTTAGAGCTTTCATAAGATCAACTACACATATTGGTGTTGTTAGACCAGTTTTATATCACTAATAGTATGATACTTCCCAAGCAAGAGGATGGTTGATAGTCTGTTCTATCAACGCGTTGATCACAGATTATTGTCATCACTCTAAGTCTTGTTAGTCAGGCAACTACATAACTCATGTGTGTCAGGCAGCCATTTGAGAAAGTTCTATTACTCAGGCACCTTGTTAAAGTCTTGTGTATCAGACATTTCTAAAGTTTTGTGTGTCAGGTATTGTTGAAAGTTTACTAAGTCATACAAGTGAAGTCATGTGTGTCAAGAACCTTTATATAAGCCTTGTGTGTTAGGCCTCAATTATAGTATAGTAATTATCAAGTGTGTCTTGAGTAGAGGACGTAGGTCAAGTTGGACCGAACCTCTATAAATCTTTGCATCCTTCACTTTGCTTGCTTTACTTACTGTGTAGTTCATCAACCTGTTGATACCTTACCTTTGCAAGTGATTTTAAAAATTGTCTTGTCCATATGTTGATAAGGGGATTTCAATTGTTTTAATTTCAAAACCAAATTTTTTTTAAACTTGTTTCAAATCCAATTCACCCGATCTTGACCATATTTGGGTCTTTATACACTAGTTGTGAGAAATTCCTGCTTCACTCATATTCTAGGCTGAGAAAATGGAGGTTTGAACTTAGAAGCATTAATAGATTATGTACATGTAGTGCATACAATAGTAGTCTTTGTTTGAATATTACTAAATTGGTCATAGAGAAATGGTCTTTCAGTTTTTCATTTTGCAGGTATAAAGGTTTTAAGTTTGAAAACTTTTACCTTGAATTTGGATTAACTAAAAATGGAGAATTTGGGCTGCTAGATATACTCCATGTGGATTGAAGAATACCCTTGAACTCTTGTGGTTCAAGAGGGGCCCCAAGGGGAGTAATATGTTTATTAAATTCATTTATTTTATTTTAATGAACCATCTTGCATTTTATGCTTCACATTTGTTTTTGTTTTGGAAATTTCCTTCTATTGTTCAAACATGAGAACGAATCATTTGAAGGGGGAGAGAATTATATAGGAGTATCCAATGAAAATCAGATAATGACGATTCAACGTGATCTTCTAGCCAGAATTAAAGGGCCAATAACAAGAGCAAGATCACAAGAAAGTGTTGAACACCTAGGTTCTTTAGTGGAAGAGTTCTGCATCAAGCCAGAGATAGCTCGAGAATGTTTTGGGGGGCTTATGGGTTTTGCATGTGAATCGGATAAGAAAAGAGTCAAAACAGTCCTTAGTTGATCAACAAACGATTGACTAAATTCCAGACACAACCTTAGTTGATCAACTAATGATCAACAGAATCCCATACCCATCTTCGGTTGATCACCTACTAATCAACTGGATTCCAGATGATGTCCCATGTTGATTTCCCCCTATATTCCAGTCAATCAACAGGGGATCAACTGGACTCCGAATTTCTTCACAATTCCTTCTTTTGAGGACTAAATATATTATTTTAGAGTAATCCTTCTTAATTTCATATTAGGGTTACTTTTTAGGCTATAAATGCTTTATGTAGCCGCTAAAACAATCAACTTGGATAATGTTATTTTTTTAACGTGAGGTTTTCTCTTCCGGTGTTTTCTCTCTCAATTTCTAATTATTACCCAAACTTATTATTGATTCTTCCCTCTCTCCAACTTCAATTTCTTAATGGTAGAATCTATCAGCTTCAACTCCCTTCTCCCCATTCTTCCCTGAATCCTTCTTCTTACATTCTCTTATGTTCTACTTGATGATCATCTACTCCGGATCAACTAGAGCTTTCTCGACAATTCATCTTTCGTGCATGCATCACACTGTCTTTGTTTTTGGATCTGAAGAACTTCTTGGAAATTAGTGTTGCCTCATCATCACTATCCTCCTTTTCTGATTGAGGATTATATTGAGTTTTTAATGCAATGTTCTTGCCTTTTTTTATCATTCTCTCCTCTTCTTTCTCTTTCATCTCATAGACTATAAGCTTTCCACACAGTTCATCAACTGTGAGAGTATCCAGCTTCCCTCATTCATTAATGGCCTCAAGAATTCTCTTCCAGCTTGAAGCAAGACTCTTAAGAATCTTTTTGACAATCTCTTTATTCAAGTATATTTTTTCAAATTGTTTAAGGTGAGTAATGATTTCATTAAACCACTTAAACACGTGAGATAGGCTCCTTCAGCTCGATGGTAAAGAGTTCATATTCGCTGACCAGCATATGCATCTTGGTGCCTTTAACTTGTAAAGTTCATTCATAGGAGACCAGCAATTTGTTTCACATTTCATGTGCACTGTCACAGGAAGGCGCATGATTAAATTAGTCAGGAGTCATAGCGTAATAAAGAATATTAATAGCTATAGAATTTAATATGCAGAGTTGATCATCATCTCTACTGTATTCAGAGACCTCTTTCAAAACCTCTATGCCATCTACATTCTTCTTGGTGGGAACTTTGTTCCCATTTACAATAGACCACTATATTGCAAAGTGTATGGCTTGGATGTGAATCCTCATCCTGTTCTTCCACCAGTTTAAATTGAGAGCATCAAATAGTGGAGGTTTGGTAGTACTTTGATCTTCATAGGCTGAAGTGGATGCCATTGATCTTGGAACTTAAAACTGTGTGGTTTACTCTTAGACAAGCTACTCTGATACCAATTGCAGACTCATACTTTGAAACCACTTATAACAACTTGCTAGTTTTGAAAACAAAATTGTTAAAACTCTAATCAACGCATTGATAAGCTAGATTTTGAAAACTACTTGTAAACCAATGGTATCAACGTGCTGATGAAATGCACAATAAGAAAAGAAAGTAAGTGAAAGATACATGGATTTATAGAGGTTTCATCCACTTGGCCTATGTCCTCTTCTCAAGATCCACTTGAAAGTTAATCCACTATCATTGAGGCCTGACACATAGGCCTTATACAAAATTGTCTGGCACACAAGACTTAACTTGCCTGACTTATAGGACTTTTACATATGCTTGACACACAAGACTTTACAAATTCCTAACACACAGGACTTAGAACTTGCCTGACACACATGACTTAAACCACACTACCTGACACACACAACTTAAGCCAATTGTCTAAATAACAGAACTTTGAAAATAGCTGAGGATTTGTGATCAATGCGTTGATAGAATAGACCATCAACCTTCCTCTTCCTTGAGAAGTCCAAACTCTTAATGTTGAAGAACTGGTCTTACAACATTAAATGTTAAAGTTGTTCTATGTAAGCACGATAAGAAAATGTTTTACAAAATATAAGTGTAAAAACAAAAGGCTTCTATGGATGACTCTCTTCTGATGTGATCAAAGCCGATTTAGATGTATGCAACTTTGGATGATGTGTATTTGGAGAGTATTTGAGCAGTGAGGATGATGAAGATGAGAATTAGCTCTGTACAATATTCACAGATTGATCAGATTTTATCTTCTCATCATCCTTGTTCTTTACATAGGCTCCAAGAATGCTCGAATAAGTAGAGGAGCGTCTTAATGAGTTATAGTAGCCATTGTAATTGAATCTTTTCCTTTCTAAGTGATTTTGAATGTTTAACCGATGTTGAAAATAGTCATTGGACTTTTGGATTCTTCTGCCATCTTATATCAACGCGTTAATGAAAACTAGCTTCAACAACGTAGTTGAATTTCTTCAGGCTTCTTTGATCATGTTGAGCTTTGTAAATCCTAAATACTTCTCAAATGTATTCTCCTTTGATTTTGAGTTGATAGCTTCACCATTTAGATCTTCTTGCTCTTCAGAATGTAGTTTTTGCTTCTTGAGCAATTTTTCATCAACCTATTGATGTTGAGTGCATCAAACAGTTGAATGATCTTCTTTCTTTTTGTGAATGATTTGCTCTGGATCTTTTCCATTTCTTCATCATTTAGCTGGATTTGATGCAGTTTGAATTTGTTTCATCGTAGTTCAACATTTCTTCTATCAATTCCTATAAATGTGACTAAGAAACAAGTCCACATTAATCTTTAAATTAAAATTAAAATGTATATGCTGAAATTTTTAATATATCGAAATTATCTTATAGCTTCTTGTTCTTTTTGGATTGTTACAAGTATATCCCAATAATTATTTTTTGAAAAATGAGAATAAGATTAATTTCTTCAAATTCTTGACTTTATCAAAACTTTGCAGTTTAGTCCTCAAGATTTTGAAATCATCAAAACACATGAGAGAGGCAACAAAGTCAACAGTAAGCGAGTTCGAGCCATGCTTTAATTACCAAGTTCGCCATACATCTTAAACTCAAATCCCACCCATCCGTTGATTCATCTACTCATCTCATCCCATCTCCCACTCCACAGAATGATTAAATATCCAAATTGGATATCGTCTCCACATGTATCCAACATCCACTGTCAACATCATCGGTCTACTTCTGCCATCTTCTCATTTGAGCCTTCCACCTGCAACCCACCTACTTATCAGGCCAAGCAGTGGTAGATCTAATTCATAAAGAGTGGTCCCCATGGATATCACTCAAAAAATGTAAAACACTATTTAGGTATGAGAAATATTTTTATAGATACCACTCAAAAAGTTATTTGGACACCGCTCATATTATTGACCTTTTATTTTATTTTTTTATTAGTTAAATACAAATAACACCCCCAAAGGTTTGTCATAATGTACAATTTTCCCTTGTGTTTTGAGAATTCATTAAGAATCCCTAAGATTTTGCCTAATATACTACCCTCATTCTATGTGTATTAATTACTCAATCGTCCCTCCAACCTCAAAATCCTGATTCCATCATTGATTTTTGATAGATTGTTTAATAATTAATATTTAAAAATAAGTATGTGATTCTATAAATAATAGTGTTATTTTATATCATTTCCAGGGTATGAAAAATCGTATAAGTCAATTGCAAGAAATTGTTTTCTTTAAATTATTGTATAATGTGGACACCACTCAGTGAATTGTTTTGATCCGCCACTGAGGCCGAGCATGTTAAGGATGCCTAAGTATATTGCTCTATCCTTGAGAAAGATCGCGAGTCTGCGACTATTCTTCATCAATCGAGGTCGATCTCATGCTTACTTCATCTGATATAGTGTAAGAGCTCAAAACCAACAGGCCCATTGCAGCCTCCTTGCTTGATTGGAGCGCCACTGCTTCTTTTCAACATATCTTGCCCTAACATGATTAGCATTTTTTTTTCTAGATTTGTGAGATTTTCTAATTATTTTCTCGCCTCTATCACTTGAGCATATGTTTTATGCGGCTTGCTTGTGGCTATGATTTGTTAGATACATAGATTTGGATTTTTTCTTCACCCTTATTACTCGTTGCTACATACATGAACCAGGGGAGAATACAGAGTTTTAACGGTAGATTAGATATTTACTTCTTGTTTCTTATTCCTTGATCAATTTATGCCTAAATTTTGCTTTTGAGTGGTTTAAATTATCAAATTTACCAAGCTCGTGAGTAGAGTTGGAACACCTAAGGAGCCGAGCTCAAACCAATTTTTCCAAGCTCGGTTTGTCTGAACTCGAGATGCTGATAGTGACACCATCAACTTGAAGCCGGAGTTTCTCCAACATGCCATCGACGAGAACACGCAGAGAATTCGTTAAAGGAAATGAGAAGTATTTGAAAATTGATATGATATTTGTGAAAAGAGAAATTTGAGAGAAAATATTGATTATTTTACTAATGAAAATATGGGGGAAAATTGTATTCCTCCATCTTAGTAAAATTGATTAATTTTTCTTTTTGGGTTGTCCCAACAAAACTAGTACATTTCCTAAAAATAAAACTTGTTTACATTAAATTTACTTTATTTCCGTCTTTTTCCCTTTCCACTCCAATTTTTTTTTATCTAATATGTTTATTTTACTTTATTAGTCTTTACTCAACAACATTTCTTAATCTCCATGTCGCGTCAATTGTATCACATTTTCCAAAAAAAATGAGTAATAGAACCATGCCATAATAGACCCTCATTTTACAGCGAAAAATTCAGCAAACTCTCCATTGTAGAACAAAATATTTTATCAGTCTCGTTTTCTGACAGTGAAATCAAGAATGCAGTTTGGTCTTGTGGAAGGGACAAATCGTCGGGTCCAAATGGCTTCACCTTCGAAGTTATCAAAGAAAATTGGGATACAGTGTCTACTGATTTCATCAAAGCTACAAAGAACTTTGAAGCATCATGTCATCTAGGCAAAGCGTGTAATGCGTCTTTCCTGGCATTAATCCCCAAATTAAAAAATCACACAAGTTTAAAGGATTTTCAGCCGATCAGCCTAATAAGGTGCCAATATAAGGTCATCTCCAAGTTTCTTACAAAATGGTTGAAAAGGATCATCCCATCACTAATCAGTGAAACACAGATCGAATTCATCTAGGGAATAGAGATTCTTGATGGAGTCTTGATAGCAAATGAGGCCATCAGATTTGCCAAAACCTCTAAGAGGAAAGCGATGCTCGTTAAAGTTAATTTCAAGAAAGCCTTTGACACAGTCAGTTAGAGCTAGTTTTTGTCAGGTATGAATCAGATGAATATGGGAGAAAAATGGATTAGATGGATAAAAGCTTATTTACAGTCAGCCTCAGTTTCGGTCCTAGTGAACGGATCACCATCTATAGAGTTTCCTATGGAACGTGGTCTCCATCAGGGTGATCCATTGTCACCATTCCTATTCCTAATCGTAACAGAGGGCTTAAACATTCTTATTGAAGAAGAAAAAGAAAAAGGCATCTATGAGGCCTTCGAAGTCGGCAGACCAGGTATAGGTATTTCACACTTATAGTACGCAGATGATGTGCTCTTTTTCAGAACCTGGTAGTATACAAATATCTATAATCTTCTGTGAATCCTGACCTGCTTCAGTAAAATCTCTGGGTTGGAAATAAATCTAGACAAAAGTGTACTTTATGTGGTGGGAGTGCATTCAGACGATACACAAGGAATGGCAAATATGTTAGGATGCGCTTCAGGTAAATTTCCATTCCTTTATCTTGGTTTGCCGGTCGGAGCGCATATGCACCATTCCAAATCCTGGGAAAAGGTAGAAGAAAAGGTATGCAATAAACTGTCCTCTTGGAATTCAAAGAACTTATCTACTGGTGGACGCTTAACCCTTCTGAAATATGTATTATCTACTTTGCCTCTATTCTTCTTCTCGTGTTTCAAGCCCTAGTGAGAGTGTTAAAAATCCTAGAAAATCTTAGAGCAAAATTCTTTTGCAGGGGATAAAGACTTCAATCGAATATACTGGATTGCATGGGATATCATTCAAAGGATTAAAAGGAGGTTGGAGGTTTGGGGTGGGCACTTTGAAGTTAAAAAAGTAGGCACTTTTATCTAAGTGGTGGTGGAGATTTAGAGTAGAGTAGTCCGCTTTATGGGTTCGGTAGTAAAAGTCATTCATGGAGAGGATGTGTCACACCACCCCCTCGCTGCACGGCCCGGTGGGAAGCGGTCACGGGGTCGGAGGGCGGCGGTGCGACAGACCTGTAAATGTGCAGCACAATAATGTGGGATACCCACGTTGTCGGTCCATAAATGCAGAAGTCATTAACATACCTTAGAAGCATTCCTTACTCCTGTAAAATAGAAATTCCAACTATACAGATAACTGAGCTCAGCTCAGACCAGATGCTCCGAAAGAAGGCTGCCTCAGGCAA
>JBBYHH010331748.1:0-12269 GCA_038382905.1 Daphne laureola | reverse complement strand
ACATGTTGGAATTCTTGGTGCACCAAGATCATTTGAAGTGGTACTTGAGCTCATGGAGCTAAGTGAGAACTCAGAGGAAGCTAAAAGTATCTTTCCTCAGTTCATCTCAGCTAGAAGTATTTGTACTAAGCTCACATTAGCTCTAGGACAACTAGAAGTAGTTTCCCTCAGCTCAAGTTAGCTAGAGGTAACTAACTCCAGCTCAAGTGAGCTAGTCCTGATGAGGAAGTGACTTTTGGCTCTAAATGAACTAAAGGGAGCTCATAGGAGCTCAAATGTATGTGATGTAATCATTTGGAACATCTTTGTGATGTTTCACATTGATTAACAAGTGGTAACTTCCATTTGCACCTTTTGGACAAAATAAAGGATATTTTGGTAAAAGGGGCACCCTAGGTACATGGTGTATGCACCTTACCACTTGGGAATACTTCCTATGGGGTTACATATGTGTAGCTACCCCTAGGAAGGCTGGAAGAGGTGAAGAGGTGCCTCTAGGAAGGCACCAATTCGCCAAATAGGGTGGTTACTTGGAGGTTACCTTGTATTTAGCCTTATAAGGGGGCAAGGGAGGAAGTAACATCCCTAAGGATGAAAGTATGTGTATTTTCAGAATTGGGAGGGAGTTACAACCTCTCAACCACCCCTCCTCTCATTTATAAAAGGATGAGGAGGCTGCCCTTCACCAACACTCTTAATCACTTACCTTTTCTATCTTCTTTTTAGGCCGAAACTGAAGGTGCTTCCTAGAACATTTCGGGTGGACATTTATTTGTGTTTATTCAACACAAATACCCTCATTACATGCACATGTAATCCGGCCTTGAAGATCTACTAGAAAGCTTGAAGATCCAAGAAGAAGAGGCACCAACTTCTCTGAGTTCTGAGGTACTTTTTCTTCTTCCCTTCTCCTCTTCTTCTTCTTCGTCTCTTTTCTTCTTCATGCATATGAATAGGCATGATTATACAAAGTCATCATGCTATGAATCTCATAATTTATATGAGTTAATCCGTATGCATATGACGTATAAAGAGACTATAAAAGATCTAAAACTATCAACATTGTGCCCTAATCATACATCTAGCGCAGATTGAATAAATAAAACATATTACATCAATCCTAACCCCACAAAGTACATTATCTTTGGGGGCGAACATTTTTCTAGGATAAACTGAAAGTAGGAAAGCAGACAGATTATCCAGTTTGGTGTACCGAAAGTCTGTTATGTGATTTTCATTTCTGCAAAATATGGAAAAAAATATACATGTTTTGAAAACATCCAGGAAAAATTATGAACAATACTAAGACCCATTATTATGCAATATTATAGGGTTAGTACCTGAATAGTCTGTATAGCAAGTGTTCGCAAGTCCAGGCCCATAATGGTTTTTTCTCAAGTAAGCGGTCCAACCCATGATTGGCAAGCTCAGTTTCACATGAAAATATAAAATTACAGTCATCGAATTGATCATGATTTGCGTAAATAAGGAAATACATATGATGAAGATATTCTCTTTGATACGAATAAGGAATCACAATATTCACCGACTTAAGTCATAGTTGCGTTAAATAATGCCACATAGCTAGAAAACCCTAATTTCATTATTACCCACCTTTCACTATTTCATTGATCCTAAAACCTAGAGTGTATTCAAGTTATCTACAGTCACAGATCATCTGAAGTCATAAAAAACATCATCCACATACAGGTATATACTACACAGATTATTGAAGGATCTAAAGTGTTTCAGTATTTTACAAATCATGTTCCAGACAATCTAACACGTTTACTATCCTGTTTTCTTACAGATTTCAACATTGCTACGGTCGAATTTTGATAATCAGAATACACACGTATTCTTTTAGTGAGTTTGCTACTCCTAATAAGTTAAGGAATTATCTGTTTTCGTACTTTGGATATTTCAATGATTTAACAGTTTTAAAATTTAATTAACATGATAGAACAAGTTAAAGATTAGGATTAAACAGATCGAAGATACAATAACAAGCATAACATGTAACATGTTAACTTCAGTGTATTCTATATTTTTGAAACTTATTTTGTACATTAGAAAAAGAACAACTAAGGATTGACAAATTACCTTTTTTTGGGCTTCTCCGACATGTTTTCCAGAATGTAGGATTGCTTCATATACAAAAAAAAAAAATTGATTAGAATATAAGAAAAACAAAAAAAAAATCTAAATAACATTTTAGATAGGTTGGAATTTAATATACTACTATATATTAAAGAAATTAAGAACAATAGATTATGAAAATTACCTTCAACTAGCTTCTGTGATTCGTTTTAACTTGAGTGGAATTGCTAGAAAAATATAAAAAATAGGAGATTTGATTAGTACCGATAAACATCATATAGAAATTATACATAATTATTATTTAGTAATAAAACATATTACATGTTTTATAATAATCTGCTAAAAAATGAACCCAAAACTGAACCGGTATCTGGCCCGACCCGAACATCTCCTGACCTGTACCCGGACCAGGCCAACCAATAACCCGACCCAGGAAAGCCCATAGACCTGACAAATATTTTTCCAAGTTCAGCCTAGTAATCGCTACAAGCCTGGACCATCTCCTGACCCAGAGTTAGCCCAGGCCCAGGCCCACCAGAAACCGAGAGGAAATTCCAACTGCCAGCAGAAGCATGTCCATAGGCCCACAAAATATGGACCCAGCCCGAGAGACCCCAAAACAGGCCTGGTGTAATGAGTCATAGAACGGGTAGATCAAACAGACGGTGGGGTTAGGATTGATCCAACTTCAAACACATGAACAAAGTACCCCGAAAATCCAGAGATAGATACTAGTGATGAACATGATGGGACTTAAAAATAAAAATAAAATTTGAGTTTAAAACATATAAACTCAAATCTGATTTTATCGATTTTGATAGATTCGTAAAAACAAATATTACTGATTGTTGGCCTGGAAGGCCATTTTGTTATCGGAGAAAGTAATCTGATACTCATCCCGCATAGAAAAACACCGGATCGAGTAGATATTGGCCCGATCTGGCTGTAAGAAATGAAAAACAAAATGAAAAAGTTGAGAAAAAACAAGTAAAATAAAACGCAACGATGAACAAAGCATATGTAGAACCATAAACTCGAGCGAACAAGGAGCAAAAAAAAGTTAAACAGCAAAACATAAGTGGAAAAGTAAACTAAAAAATAATAAATAAAAAAAATATTATTCGCCTATCAGATGGCGGTGATTTGCTGGAAATGGAACCGGAATCGAAGCTAGAGAAATGGAAGCAAAAGCGAGAAGAGATGAGCCAGGGAGAAGTTGAAGATTGCGGCTTCTAGGGTTTGGAAGAGTGGAGAAGGGAGAGAAAAGTAGAATACTAGGGTTTCAGATGGAGAGAAGAAATGAACCGAAAAAGGAAAGTTTCGAGTTTTATCAACGATAAGGGGCATTTTCATAATTGCACGAGCAATTATGAAAATGCCCTCCATTTTTCCGTGTTTTTGTCTGCTCATTTTGTCCAACGAAAAAATATTAGCCACCTTAGTCCAGAAGTTTAATTTAGTTACAATTAGGGCACATTATTCTTTAATTTTATCGAACTACTACCTGGATTTAATTTTGTATCATAATTTACATTTGTGTGATTTAGACCCCCATTATTTTATTGTACAAAATCTAAATTTGTGTATATTCAGATACATTAAAGTATTATTAATTGTGAAATGAATGTTATTTTCATCTAGATATAAACTTGATTGTGGAACCATTTAAATCATTTTTAAGATTAATCTAGATATATGAGTCATTGTAAGATATATATTTTTGTGCTTATTTTAAATAACTTGAATTTCACCTAACTATTATGAAAACACTTCAATTTTCAAAATCTTTCAAAGAAATTTGGGTTTCGTCAAATCATTATGAAAAAAGAAATGGATTGCTTTAATAATTTTTTATAAAAAATCCAAATTGACCATTTAATTCTAATAAATTGAAAACTGACCCAAACTTTTTAATACCTTTTAAGTTGATTCAATATTTGCATAGCTTTCAAATTGACCCAAATATTTTTATAGCTTCCAAGTTGACCAATTACTTGTGAAAACCTCCTAAATTAGGGCCAAACGTTTAAAAAGTTTTAATTGTGTCCACATTTGGTTAAATGTAATGTGATGTTAATTTCACAATTACAAAAAGTGCATTTAAATCCATTTATTTTGAAATATGTTCAATAAAATATAATACTTTGTTAAATTGTAACTTTATATAGTGGACAAATTGACCCAAATATTTGTTCAGCTGCGAAGTTGACCAATTACTTGTGAAAACCTCCCAAATTAGTGTCAAACGTTTAAAAAGTCTTCATTTTGTTACATTTTGTCCAAATTTGGTCAACCTTAATATGATGCAAAGTTGAAGGTAATTTAATTATTCATTTAAATCCAAGTAGACTGAAAGATGTTCAATAAAATATAATACTTTGTTAAATTGAAACTTTAATCCAATACTTTTTAAGAATTACCATTTGGAGAATGAGGTTTGATAACATACAATACCTTTTGAAAACATACAATTTAGATACAAAGGTTTAAACAGTTTCATGTTTGAATTAGTTGTAATACTGTTCATTTGAGCTAATTTATATTAAAATTAGCTACTACATTCCAAAACTTTTGAAAACGCATTAAATGGTGATAAATTGATGTAATCTACTTACAAAGTAAATAATTAATAGAACTTTTTTGTCTGATTTACCCTGATTTTGTGAGTTGTGTGTTATAATTGTATTATTGTTATTGTTAGATCTCATTTTCTTTATATATCTGAGTTGTAATCTTTTGTTGGGCTATAGTTTTGGAGATGGAGGCACGTGATTTAAGGAAACATCGTGCCCAGAAACTACGATCTCGTATATCTGGTCAACGTACATGTAATGCGTAACCTGGATCGTCTCAAAGTTTAAGACGTTTGAATGAAAATCTCACGAATCATTCCAATGTTATGAATTCTATATGCAATCGTATTGTATTAATGCCACCTGTTACAGGTTGTGAGCCATTGGCAAGTGTCATTTGTGATTTGAGTGTTAGCATTCTTACCAAACACAACGGGAGAGTTCCCTTTCATTACCATAAGGTCGTAGTAGCATTTAGACTCCTCGTGAATCATCTACAAGGAGACCTCTTACGGATATAACAAATCGAGATTGTATTGTAGACCTATGTTCTGAGAATCTCATATCAACCCCAACTGAACCATGGTCATGCCTGACATACGTTGGATCTAATGGTACATCCAATGTAATACGACTTGAGATTGGCGACTCATCAAGCTCTCAATTACGTCATTTGAAACGGTCCAGGGTCTATGCTCATGGCTCATTACCCATACCATTTAATGGTGTTGGGTTAATCGATAATCCTATTGAAGGTATGTTAGTTGATTATTGTCTTGTACATATGCGTTTGAACATATTCACTTAAAGTCTACCGCATATGTCACAGTTGTGTCAGATCGTAATAGCTCTGATCATGAAGATAATGGCATCATAAATGATGTTGGAGTCATACATCAGAGTAAGACCATATTCGATGCTTTATTTATGACAATCATATTTACAATATTCGAGATACATGTTTTTTATTAGCATTCAATTATCTATAGGGAATGTGTTAGAGAAGGAGGATTTTGGGCCGCCCGATAGCGTCTGCCCATTTGGCCACTGTGGTGTTATTGTTTGGAAGATGGAGAGAAGTGTTCGATCTAAATACACCTGTAATCCCACTTTTTTCGTATGTTGTCAGAATGGAAAGGTTCAGTTGCCATATGAACATGATCCGTCTGGTGGTCTGAAAGAATTGCTTCAGTACTCTGGTAGGCCTTTGTCACAATATTTTTGTCAAAATACTCGGGAATTCAACTGTCGGTTTTCGTTTACCTCAACCGGTGGTCAAGTAGACAATCGGATCAACGACGGTGGCGGTTCTTATGTTTTTCAATTAAAAGGTGAGAACCATCATTGTATTGGATGGATTTTTCCCCTAGATGGTCAGTGTCCTCGGTTTGCTTAGCTTTACATATATGACAATGAGCATGAGATTGGTAATCGATTGCAAAGTTTTGGCTCAGGTGTGTGTAATCAGAATGATGTCTTGATTGTCCAACAATTAACCAATCTGTTTGATGTAAACAACCAACTTGTACGTGAATTACGTGCTGCAATGGACTATCTCCGACAGGCGGATGTCATGGCAATTACTATCAGATTTATTTCATCTCGATCGGGTGATGGGAGACGGTACAATTTGCCTATGTCAAGTGGGATTGTCGCGTTGACTGTTGGTCTTGATGAGGAAGAAGGGTCGAGGAGGGATATTGTGATTTTTTCAAGGTTACATGGTGCCTGACGTATAGATGTTTTACATCCTAACCTTATGCCCTTGCATTTTCCAGTCCTATTTCCATATGGATCAGATGGGTATAGGTTACATATACCACACAAAGAGGGTACAAATACGATGGTTCACAAAAAGATTACTATACGAGAGTATTACGCATTTCAGCTACATCATCACCATAGTGTGTACTCTACAATACAAAGAGGTGGCCGTTTATTTCAACAATACGTGGTTTATGCATATTCTTGCATATTAGAGGACCGATTTTCCTATCTACGAATGAATCAGAATAAGTTCAGGTGTGAGGTGTTTTATGGGTTGGAGGATGCTATATCAGGTGGTGATACAGATGTCACACGGTCTGGGCGACTGTATATTTTTTCGTCATCATTTACCGGTAGACCCCGTTATATGGCGCAGGATTTTTAAGATGCGATGGTGATATGTCACTGGTTGGGTCACCCAGATTTGTTTATTACCATGACATGCAACCCGAAATGGAATGAGATTTTGAAATTTATGGAATTCATACCCGGTTCGACACCTGATGATAGACCGGATGTTGTTGCATGTGTATTTGAGATGAAATTGCAATCGTTGCTTCAGGATGTGACAAAGAAAGGCATGTTTGGTAAATGCATTGGAGGTACGTGTAAATTAATGAATGGTTTTTTATTCATTCACATGTACATTATAGTGTTGAACTCATGACATGCTTTCAGCATGGTTGTATGCTGATTGCAGTGGTTGTCACAATTGAGTTCCAAAAATGGAGTTTGCCACATGCCCATATAGCAATTTTTTTACATCCATCGGACAAGATAAGGGATGCTGACTCTATCAACCATCATGTGTCAGCAGAGCTACCATATAGAGAGAATGACCCTATTGCTTATGAGACTATATAGAGGCACATGATGCATGGTCTGTGCGGTAATGCAAATCTACCGTGTTCCTGCATGAGCAATGGGAAGTGTAGTAAACGATACCCGTATAAAATTTAGTTGGAAACATCTATCGAGGAGGATGGTTACCCGACATACCGTCGCAGACCCACAAACCACACAGTTACGAAGAATTGAGTGGAACTGAACAATACATGGGTTATGCCGCACAATGTTGACATGGTAGTTAAACACGACTTCCATGTATGCGTTGAGAAGACAAATAGGGAAGCTTGTGTGAAGTATCTATGTAAATACATGCATAAAGGGACCGACAAGTCTATTGCAATAGTTGAGCGTACATGTGATGAAAGAAACCGTTAGGAAGGACCAAGGATGCAACATATCAATGAGTTGAAACAGTACCTGGATTTTCATTACATCTCCGCATCCGAGGCGTGTTGGAGGATATTTAGATTCTTTATTCACAAGCATGATCCTCCGGTAGAGAGGTTGTCATTCCACCTTCCAAATAAGGAAAGTGTTATTTTTTATGCTGATGCGGATCTAGAAGATGTTGTTCAGAGTCATTATGATAGTGTGACTAAGTTCCTTGCATGGATGGAAACAAACAGAACAGATGCAGAGGCTAGGACGTTGACATACGTTGAATTCCCAAGTAAATATGTCTGGAATCAGCGGGATAAAAGGTGGACCTTCCGTAAGAAGGGCCGGAGCGTGGGTCATCTGCATTTTATTCATGCCACTGCTAGTGAACGGTACTACCTTAGGATGCTCCTTAATGTTGTGCGCGGTCCAAAAATGTTTGATGATATACGCATGGTTAATGGTGTGTTGTTTTACCAACATACCGAGAAGCATGTCTTGCTTTAGGACTGCTTAAGGGCGATAGTGAATGGCATGAGGTGTTGATTGAAGCTTCACATTGGGCCATGCCTGATAGCCTGAGAGAGTTATTCATCACCATCATGCTTATGTGTCAAGTGGTGGAACCAATTAATCTTTAGACACAGAATCAAGAACTTTTGTGTGATGATATCGTCATGACCCAACGCAGGGTCCGGGATGATCATGAGCTGGTGTTGACAGATGAAAAGATATTTAATTATGGATTGTATGATATCGAGAAGGTAATGAATAGATTAGGTCAATCTCTTCGTGAATTTGATGGATTGCCATACCCACACTTGAGCAACTTGGTGTTGGAGGAGAATTCATTGATAGTTGAGGAGTTACATTATAATAGGATTGACCTCACACTTGAGCATGATATGTTGTACCACGGACTGAATGGATGTCAACGGAAAGTATTCACATGTATTACTGAATCGATTCGTGAGGGTAGAGGTGGGTTCTACTTTGTGTATGGTAGGGTGGCACCAAAAACACATATCTATGGCGTACTATATTGGCTCGACTCTGATCAGAAGGCAGAATTGTACTAGCCATTGCATCATCCGGTATTGCGGCATTGTAATTTGCTGGTGGTAAAACCGCACACTCACGCTTTAAAATCCCAATTGACATCGACAATGATTCATTCCCGAATGTCAAACAATTGACTCTATTGGCTGACCTGATCATTCGTTCATCCTTGATTATTTGGGATGAGGCACCTATGACACACCGACATGCGTTTGAGGCGGTTGATCGATCTCTCTGAGATTTGATGCGGGTCAGTGAACTTGGTGCCTAGTATATGGTTTTTGGTGGCAAGACCATTGTGTTAGGAGGTGATTTTAGGAAAATATTGACAGTGGTGTCGGAGGGCAGTCGTGGTGATATTGTCGATGCAGCCGTTTCATCTTCACCATTATGGGCACATTTCCAAATACATGTTTTATCGAAGAATATGCATTTGCATAATTCCACAGATGAAAATGTTGATGTGTTTACCGTCTGGTTGCTCAGATTGGGTGAGAGGATATTACCTTTACAGAAACTGTCTGATGATGAAGAGGATCAAACATGGTTGAGAATCCCAGATAAACATCTGATTCAACACAATGATAACCCGATTGACTCTACCATTGAAAGCACGTATCCCGATCTGATAAATAGATTATCTGATATGAAGTATCTTCAAGAACGTACTATCCTTTCTGCGATGAATGATATCGTTAATGTTGTTAATGATTGTATGATAGGGTTTGTAGGTGGTGAGAGTGTGATGTATCTTAGTGCTGATAGGATTTCCCCCACTTTCGAGAATGTTGATCCTCAGAATGATTTATACCCTATTGAGTACCTTAACACATTAAGACTTTTAGGGTTACCGAATCATGATTTAAGCTTAAAGGTTGGTGTGCCCATCATATTGATGTGTAACATAAATCATTCCCAGGGGTTGTGTAATGGTACTCGGTTGGTCGTTACTAAATTGGCATCGAGAGTTATAGAAGCTGAGGTTCTTTCAGGGGACTGGTAATCGTTGCTTGATACCTCGAATGGAGATGGTGTCGTCAGATTCCAAATTACCGTTTAATTTTGGAAGATGACAATTTCCTGTAAAGGTGTGTTTTGCGATGATGATCAATAAAAGTCAGAGACAAACGTTCAATCGCGTTGGTTTATATTTATCCCAACCAGTATTTAGCCATGGTCAACTGTATGTATTCGCATCGCGTGCGACGTCTACTGACGGATTTAATGTGTTGATTGAATACGATGATGACAACCATAAAGGATATACAAAAAACATAGTATATACAGAGATGTTTGATTGGCTTCGTTGATGGTATTTGTATGAAGTAATAATAATTTACCTATATTGTTTTGTGCCTTACTTTTTCTTTATGTTCACATTTTTTTTATCACACAGGTGAACTCACAAATGGATGCAAAGCACTTCATACAACATATATGCATTGGTGGCTATAAATGGAGCATATGTGTTCGTATAACACATATGTGGGATTCTATCAACACAAGGGATAGTTCATTTCTTGGTATAGACATGGTGGTGCTTGATGCCAAGGTTGGTGTTTGTCTGTAGGGTTATAAATACTCATATGCATTGTAAAATAAATGTTCTAAATTATTAGTATATGGGTGTGTTTACCGTGTGATGTGATTAACTCTTTTTTATCTTTACAGAATGATCACATTTTTGTCCGCATCAGGCATGATCTTTGTGATAAATTCATATCGATTTTGAATAGGGGTGAGGTGTATGTGTTTCAAAACTTTGTTGTTGGTAATGCTCCAAAGAAAATTAGGCATGTCGACTGCAACATGAAGATAGTTTTCACACCACATAACAAAGTATCTTATGTCACCGGCGGGTGTCCAAATATCCCAGTTCATAAGTTTGAGTTTCTGCCCTTTCAAACCGGTGGTCTGCACATGTATGTTATAGTGTTTGTTTAGTGATGATGTGTACATATGAATGTTAATTATTTCATTATAAGTGTCACCACCACCACCGTTCCAGGCACGGCGGAAGTGTTGTTTGCAGAAGAGAAAGTCGGGGAACCGGGCGGTGGTCGGTGGTGTCGTTCACTTAAGTTGTTTTGATGGTCCCAAAACCCAGCCCTTAAATTTTTTTCCTAATTTTCTATCATGTTAACAGATTTTAAGGCGTTCTAACAATGCCATAAACCTGCACCCGAAACACGTTAGCGGTTTTACAGAAAATCGCGCAATCAGATATTACGTTGAGCTCAGCTCAACCCAGATCCACCAGAAAGGAGTCTCGCCCACTTCGTTGGGCAAGAACTCCCTGAGAAAGATAAGGCATACAGATTTATAGATCAGAATACAGCAAATTATGTAATGCTGCCTACATGCATACTACACCTACAGAGCCCAGAATATACCATACTATACTGCTACTGCTATTTGTAATAAACAGAAAGGTTAAACCGTTAGTCCAGATATAGTCGTGTTTAACCAAAAAATATTCAGACAACAGAATATTCCTCTAGCCAGACTAACCCCCATTTCAGAATCCGAACAGAATACACTATCAGGGAGCCATGTACCTTAGTACCAGAACTCACAGAACAACCAGGCAGAACTATTCTGTGGTCGGCAAACAGATGCTCCTGAAAAGTATACGTTTATTGAGGGGTAAGTCCTCGAGAGGTACTCAGTAAGGGGGTAGGCACAGATAACGGATTTAATTTTAAAAACATTTGCATGCAGAAAGGGTTAGTATGCAGTGAACTAGCAGAATATACAGTCCTAGATATTTCAGGAATATGATATGCAGATGACATGATATGGAATTCAGATGCCCCGTCGGACTTTGATGAACCAAGAACTTATAAGAATTTTCAGCGCCGATGAATTGAGGAAAGCGACAAGGAACTACAATAAGGACGTGTTTGGTTCAACGATTTTAGAAATATGGATTCTAAAAAAAAAATTAGATTCATAGAATATTGTATTTGATTTATTTTGAAAAATAATTCTCCATCATTCTGAGAATGCTAGGATTCTTTATACTTTACAAATTCTTGGATTCAGAATACCATCTATAAACAATGTATTCTTAGAATCCATAAAATTATTATGTTAAAAAAACTACAACAAAATCTTTAAACTTTATATATCGACACATTTAATCCTTGAAATTTTAAAAATTTTACAAATGATCACTAAATTTACAAATTTGGTCACTGAACTTTTGAAAATTTTAGAAATTGATCCATAAAAATTATACATTTAGTTCCTGAACTTTAGTAAATTGTACAAAATGGTCCCTAGGAAATAAGAAAATTTGGTGCTTTGGTTATGTATTTGACTACTTAGTTATAATGTTAAGACTTAAGAATCGATGTAATAAAAAAAAAATCTTTTAGAAGAACATTTCTTCATGATATTAATATTTATTATAATGTGGGTATCCACGAACTGACCCACAAAAATCTATCATCATGCGGGTATCCACAGTAAGAGTTGGTTACATATAGTAAAACTTGGTATCCACCCCGCTGCATATGGATAGCTTTTCTCTACTATCCG
>JBBYHH010331640.1:0-12270 GCA_038382905.1 Daphne laureola | reverse complement strand
GGCCTTTGTCTCTGTGGAATTGACATTATCTGGATTCATTTTTCTTGGTGCCTTCGGCCATCAGCTTAGGCTAGCATACACCCCCTTCCCTCTTCAGAGCTGCGAGGATGTTTGTTCTGGACGTGCTGAGGGGGGTGAAAACCAGAGGTTTTTTGTACCTCTTTCGCAGGTTCCCACTCTAGCCTTCTCCTCCCCTGCCTTTGTGCCTCGGTGTATTCCTTCACCGAATCTCCTTCCCATTTCCATATGGGTTTTCTCTGACCTTATTCTTTTTGAATAGTAGTTCTTCAGCGAGCATGTGCTTGTTAGAAATGGTGTACATTTCTTCCACGCCAGTGGGATTCTTGCGGGAGAGTTCATAAGCCAGCCTGGATTTCAAATATAATGCCTTGGTGAATGCCATGATGCGGACATCGGGCGTTAGATCTAGGGCTTCAACTGCTTCCTTGTTGAACCTTTCAACAAACTACCGTATGGACTCATTCTGTCCTTGGAGAATATTGAACAGTTGAATGGCTCTTTTGGCAGACCTTTTGCTGGTGAAGAAGTGGCTTTGCGGTAGTGTGTTATACCAGTTTGATACTGCTTCTACCAGCACCACTTCAAAGCACTTGCATAATATGACCTCATCCGCTCCGTTGATTTCCATGGCACTTTTGTACTTCCTCACGAAGGCTTCTAGATCAGCTTTTCCTCCATAGGTTTCTAACGGATGAGACATCTTGAAGGTCACCAGCATTGGCTTGTTTTTTATTCGGGATGTGAAAGGAAACTCCTCTTCCATCGCTAGGCCAAACAGACGGCTGAACACGGTCCTTCTTGGCTCTCTCTCCACTTCTTCCAACCTTTGGAGCACCTAGCGCAGTAGGTCATCTATAGGGTCATCCTTATTGAGGCACCATGCCTTGGGGGATACCTCCATGTGTACCCTACTTCCATGGGCTCTTTTGGGCGATCTTGAGCGTTCGTTCTTACTTCTCCCATGTAAAATTTGGATACTAGGCTCGTCTGAGCATTGATGGTATCTTTGCCTGTTCAAGATATGAGCTATACCCTAGGGAGTCCTACTTTGTTGTTTCCTGGGAGGGGTTTGTTGTGATCGATGTCCCCTTCCCCTACGAAGCTCTTTCGAGATGACATGCCGGATCTGCTTGGTTAATGGAGATTCTGAACTAGTCACCGATTATTTTGATGAGTCATCTCTGCTTAGACTCTGAGTGTGGTTCAGTGGAGTCTCCCCTGAGAGCATTTTCTCCGTCGTGTCTATTGTTTCCTCATAATAACTTAGATTATCTGAGCTTGTTGGTGTATTTGTGTTTGTGGATAACTCATGAGAATGATGGATTTCCCCTATGGTGGTGGTCTTGGTTGCACATTTATGAGGGTCGCTATCATTCCCACATATGGTACCATCTGGTGGCAGATCGGTGGGGTGAACCGCCACTCCCTTGAGCTTGTCTTGGAGGCGTGTCCTGATCAGGCTAGACGCGACATGGTGGAACTAGAACAATCCTGCAACAAAGGTGGTTAGCTTGGACCAACTGGAGGGTTCTCTAGTTGATCAGGCCTCCGACGCTCAAGTTAGTGTTTTATGGGATGAGGAAACAAAGCTAGGATGAAATGAGCAAATGAACAGTTACCCTTTCGTTCATCCTTTCTCCGCTATTTATAGTCGGTCCCTTTTAGGGTAATTCAGTCTTATTTCCTAATAGGCCGTTATAGATGTCAGAGTTTGTATTGTACGGCTTTCTCGGACCTATAGCCAGGAGATGATTGATTCTTTAGTTGCATCGGGCTTACGCCTTAGGGTCTATTGGTCCGGGGGCATCTCTTCAGGTTATTTAGACTGGTCCGGGTTTGGGTGATGCTCGTAGCCATCTCTCTAGTGGATGGGCCTTCCTGTCTTGGGCCTGGCTGGCTTATTTGAGTCATGCTGGTTATCAGTTATATCATCTAATAATCATACAATTACCCAAACAACCAAAGAGATAGGAAACTACTCCCTATTCATGCTCCCTCAATTTCTTAATTTGAGTGCAAAAAAAAATGCAATATTTATTTAGGGATGGAGGGAGTACATTGAAATATAAAAATGGACACCCCCTTTTAAAAATTTATGAGTCTTCCATTGCACTTTATTTATGATAATATTTGAAGAAATCAACGACCACCCTAAAGAAAAATTCCTGGTTTCACCCCTTGAATGCAAGAGCGGTAAATTTGTTATATTGTACTTTAACTTCTGATGTCTTTGATCTTGTTTCTTCAGGTTATAGTGCAGAAGGGATTTGGAGTAAATTGACAGTGTAAGATTCTAGGTTTAGGAGTTAATTACTCGCTTGATTTATTTCATTGATACTGATAGGTATTTATAGATACAACATTGAGTCATAATGCTACTCAACATACGAAAGCTTAGTCCTAATGCTACTCAACATAGGAAAGCTTTAACAGAAGTAGAAGTTGTATTCTAAGCTTAACTTGCACATCAAGTTATTGTATCACAGTAGGAATCCTACTCCTATTGATATACTGCTACTTAGATTCTAGTCTGAGTATATTCTTCAACAAGACGTACACATAAGAAGAGGTACACAATGATCTAATTCGCTGAAATCTACAGAATGTCCACCCCGAACAACAACCGCACCATCTCCATCACCAAATTCTCCAACGCAATCGGAACAACCCACGACTTCCGATCTATGTCCATTTGCCTCTCTTGTGTTGAAGGAAGGACATAACAAGGATAATTAGAGATAAGACTAGAGTGTTTGTGAAATCTTTTCTACTGCTTTATTAATTCATCTTGAAGCCTTTATATATATAGGCTTTACAACTCCTTAATCTTCTAGTAATTACACTCCTAAGTTTAGTCTACTTCTAATACAAGAAACCGACAATGACTAGGATAACTGATACTACTTCTACTAGGACTAGATCTACCGACTTGTTGAGTAAATCACTCTACTGATCAGCTCTCGAATCACCATTCTCAACATCTTGCCTGCTCAATTTTTGGAACCTCACGATATGGCTTGCTCTGAGAAGAGTTCCAGGCCTGCAAAGTTGAAAGTCTTCGTATTTCACTAAAGAAGCAGACAATGTGTTCAAAGGCCTACATTCAAAGTCTTCATATATCGAAGCAGACAAAACGTGGATACAACATTTTCTAAATGACTTCGTTTAAAAGGTTGACTGCCAAAAAAGAGAGAGTCAAAATCGAGATAATTGGAACTCTTCATAACATCACATTATAGTTCCATAAATAGTATTAAGCTATAATATAATACTATCTCTCTCCGAGATGTATTCACTACAAGAAATTAGCTGATTTGGACCAAATTTTTTTGACCAGCGTGTAAAAAACGACCCAAAGTTTTAAGCTCATTTTCATTTTGATCCAAATTCAATAACCAGCCCATGACCCGATCCATGATCTCCCTCCCATTTAAACACATTTTTTTTTAATTCCTCCTAATTATCAAAGCCCAACCTAATTCTCTAACGTGACGGGCCGGTAAGGGATGGGCCAAGAACCGCACAACTATGTTTGGATAGGGGAGGTGGAGTTCCGGTAACTGCCCAAACATGTTTGGATACGAAAACTCATGGGACGTTTTTGTACCCGGGCCGACAAGCGTTCTGCGGGAACCCCTATTCTCAAATTTCTTCTTTATTTTATAGACCCCCCAAATCGGAGTGCCACCTACCGGAACTCTTGTAAGCTTCAAAAAAGAAGTTGAGGCAGGGGCTGCGAGTTGTTAGGAAGGTAGCAGATCCATGGAATTAGGATCAGTAGAGACATCTGAAAATGGTAGGGAAGGGATAATAGAGATAGTGAATCACTGCCATGGTGAATCCGGTTACAATGGCGGTGAGGTTTGGCGCCGATGAAGGAGAGTGCCTTAAAGGAAATAAAATGAATGAAAATGATTGAGTTGAAGAATCACAGTAAAAATGAATTAAAGTGGAAGATCATAATTTAGAGTGGAAGATCATAATTTACTGTATCTGCAATCTTTAACTAAATACTTTGATGCTTAATGAGATATTGGATCGAAACAAAAATTCACTTGATGCAGTGGGGATGGTGGACACTTGAGAGAGAAAGCAGATCGATTGTGTTATAGAGAGAAAACAAACAAATAAAAAAAAAAAAAAAAAAACAGGGAGAAACGTACAATATTTATTGGGGATGGGCATGGGCCACAAAGTTCTCATTTTTGGTCTAATGCGGGGTGGTCATCGAACCGGCCCGGGCTTTATTATCCTTCCCTATTTGCATCCAAACAAGGGAAGCCTCAATCCTTCTGTCTGCCTCTCATGAACACCTTCACCATGAACTTCGATCGTTGAGCAAGCTTCGTCTCGATCAACGGCAGACGAACTCCATCAACGGCGGACGGACCGCAACAATAATCGACGGACCGTTTTAACTTCGTCTCGACGACGATTAAGACGAATTCCATCAGCAGCGGCGATCTCTGCTTCATTCAAATAAGCGGCGATTCCTCCTTTGACTTCGGCCTTCAACATCAATGAGTTTATCAGGTTCGTTGGAACATCTATGAATTTAGTTTTCTTGTCTATTTTAAACATTCCTAGGGTGTATATGTGTTTATAGTTGAATACAGTTTGAGAAGAAGATGTTAAGATTAAGGAGGACAGTAAAATTGTGAGTGGAGAACAGAATTGTTCCTTGGTTTCGTTTTGCTTCTTTAATGTGATTGATTGATAGTAATACCACATGCTACGTCTCCTTCACCAACTCTTCATTAGTTCATATTACTTGTGGTCCAATTATTCCCTTACTAATTTCTGAATTCTTCCTAACTTAAATTAACGTCATTGAATCTAGTAGTATATATTGACTGTTAAATTGTAGTAGCATACAGTAAATGAGTATTTAAGTTCCAAGTAATTCTCAAATTTAACAAACCAAAGCATGACTTATTGAAGAAGGTCTTAACCTTGAGAGAGATTGTTATCAAATTAATCGAAAGTGACTGCAAGACATGATTCTTAAGGGGAGACTTTTTCAGGTAGCTGGAACTATTATGTTGGTTTATAGTGATATTAGTATATAGTAGTATTATGTTTTGTGATGACATCTTTCTTTCTTAAGAGTCACGATAAAGTTTCACTTAAATTTTTTAATCATATCAAGATAGTGTGTATAATGATCATGTCACAAAATGGGAATGATGGATTATTTTGAGTTCTCTAAGCTTAAGACAGGTTATTTTATTCGCCTATTTTATGTAACAAATACCATTAGTTTACTAAAAAGAACTATTAATATGAAGAGCGTGATGTGTAGATATAATATGATATCAAGTGAGAGAAAAAGTAGATAAAATAGAAAGTTTAACAAATTGTTTTCAATTGTTTCATCTCTTGGATGGATGTGCAGATAACACAATCACCCTCTCAACCCTTTTCCAAGCAAAAAGAATAGAAAAATAATCACTGCTAGCTACTAGTGATTATTGCTTTCAGTTCCTTATGGTGCTAATCGTAGTTTACACAGGTCATTTGTTTCTGTTAATGGCTCGTGGAAAGAAATACATTATTCTTGCTTTAGGTCATTAATTGTACTAAGGATTAAGGTTCTCTTCTTTTACTCCTTGCTTCCCGTACTAATTATTCGTTTGCCTGAGTAAAATGTATAGAAGTATGCTAGTGGGATTATGGATCAATTAAGGCGCATTGTTTGTGTTCAACTAGGCAGAGATCAAGGTAAACAAAAGAACACACTCTGACATAGCACTTTCATATACAAGATCTCGTTTGTTTGGGTCACTATTGATCCGGATACTGATTTTATTGAGAATTTGATTCTTGATATGGTACAAGTTCGATGACTATTCTAATTAGAGTTTACAACTTATCAATCTTATTAACGGGGGTTTAATATACTCATTCAGGTTGTTGTTTCATGTTTTTGGTAAAAGTATGACGCTAGTCTTGTTGTTTTCTAAAGTCTCTTGATTGCAACATGTAATATTAAAGCTTTTTTGATTAAAAGCATTCTTATCATTCTCAAGTTGCAGAATATGGGGTTGGTTATATGCTCTTCTCAACCAATGCTCTTTGGACTTACATGGTGACTAGCAATTAGCTTCTTGTACTGGTTAGCAATTACTAATATCTACTCCAGAACCCATACTGTGACTGTCATCTCTACTGTTTTAGGCATTTTAGATTCTTGTAGCAGTGATGGTGGAGCTTTATGCATCTTTGGAATTAGATGAACCGTAGAAGTTGGTATGAAGATGACCTTTTTTTTTTTGTTTTCCTTACAGGGTTTGCTAGCTAAGAAATAGCTATTAGAAGTTGGTATATAGATGCTTATCTCTTTTACATGGATCTCACTTCATGTCCCTGCGATGAAGGAATTATATTCTCACATGGAAAAGACAGATGATGAATCCAGTTACAATGCCACAAAAAACTAAGAGTGAGGGGAGGTAGCTAGGACAATTTGCCAGTGGATAATGTTGTTAATCTGTTGGTTTGCAGATCAATTTACAATTTGCTTTTGCATCAGCAACTAAGCAACCGAGATTTCTCTCTGAGCAAGGTAATACTTATCTTTACATAAATAATGTTTGTTCACGTATTCATGCCTTTCGTAGCCTAGACTCTTTGTGGTATACTAATAAGAAGGGAATACATTTATATGAAAGACTAAAGAGCGAAAAAGGGAAGGAGTGCTTGGACTTTCCTTTCGTAGCCTTTTTTTTTTTTTTCCATCTTTTCTGTGTTAAAAACTACTATCATGAATAATTAGCAATCAAGAGAGATTAGAAACTTGATTAAGTAATGAAAGAATTAAAATGACCTTAAAGCCAGATTGTATGATTCTCAATCCTTTTTGTACTGGACATTATGATTCTCAATCCTTTTTGTACTGGACATGCTACAGAGAAAATTATCTTCTTGAGAAAATAGATTTAACTGCAACAATAAGAGGTCAAAATGCGTCAATAAGAGCATGGGTTGCTACACTATATAAAGATGCCAACTGGATCATAATGCACTCAAGATTCTCAACAAAATGTTGAAGGGAAAAAAAAAATCTAATCCTGAAAATGAAACGGTCCAATTATTTAGGGATAGGAGTATTTCAAGGTGTCATAAGTTATCCACTTTTTAGAATCACCAGTTTTTTTCAAGCTTTTTAAAGAAGCACAAAGTGACTTTATGTGATGCTGCAGTAATGAAGGCTGGTCGAAGCCTACAAGTATGGAAGATGGGCACTGTCAACTATTTGGATGCACTTAAGTTACAACAAAAGTTGGTTTGTGATAGGAAAGTTAATAAGATTCAAGATACACTCTTGTCACTACAACATCCGCCAACCTATACACTTGGAAAACGTCGTACTGATCACAATTTGTTGATTTCGCCAAATGAATTGAAAATGATAGGAGCTGAACTCCATTATACTGAAAGGGGAGGAGATATAACATTCCATGGTCCTCAACAGGCAATCTTGTATCCTATTATTTCTTTGCGTTCTATTGGGATCGGGGCTCGGAAATATGTTGAGAAGCTCGAGTGTACTATGATCCGGTTGGCATCTTTATACGGCGTGAAAGCTCGTGCTGGGCGAAGTGGTGAGACAGGGGTTTGGGTGGATGAGAGAAAAATTGGTGCAATCGGTGTTCGAATATCAGGAGGGATTACATCTCATGGTTTGGCTTTTAATGTCAGTCCAGATCTTAACTTTTTTAAGTACATAGTGCCTTGTGGGATTGCAGATAAGGAAGTTACAACTCTGGAAAGGGAGACAAGTATGCAACTTCCTTTGGAAGAAATAATTCATGAGCAGTTAGTTTCTTGTTTTACTGAACAGTTTGATTATGGTAATGTCACATTGAAGTAGAATGTTTCTCTATCCTCTATTGATGAAAGCCTGAACAAAGTATATATGCCTAGTAATAATGGTACAATATTATTCTCCAGAGTATGTACTGAACATATGTTCCAAATTGCTTTACTTTCTTTGCTTTCGGTGAAAGGATGATTTATCAAGTGCACAAGTGGCCTATACATTTATCTACAATGTTGCTTTGATAAAGTTGTAGTAGTCCTTTACAAATTGGATCAAGATTCATAGTGACATATGTGTTTTTTGATATTTTCTGTGTCTTTTTATGGTTTTAAGTTTTTCTTTGGGTCCTTTCATAGTGATATATATATATTTTTTTTGATATACAAATCAGTATGTGTTGTGTTACATACCCAAAGAAAAACTTATTCTCTAGATCCGATTGATGTGAGCGGGTTTGAGAAATTGAGGATTAAGCAACTTTGTCGCTGTTGGCTATTGAAATCTCCTTCTGCGTGAAGATTCAGATGATGAGCTAAGTCGTTGCGTCTCCAGGTGAACTGATTGTTTTTATTTGAAGTGCTAATTGAAATCTCCTTGATTGGTTTAGTCACAAACAGCAATACTACTTGATATGGTACGTTGCAACATAATTTAAGGATTCTTTATATGTTCTGATCTCTTTTTCTTATTCATTTTGAGATACTTTGTATACTTAGTTGATCATGTTTATTGGCTATTTCTAGTCTAGGTTTACGTTGGTAATTCTTGAGTCTCCTAAGGGACTAGAGTTAGTACGCACCTTTCAATGAAATCGATCCATTTTATTTCTGAATTAGAATTTGAATACTTGTTTGCTAGAACTTGGACCTCCCTGCTAGGTAATCATGTACTATCTCATTTTAGCATATATTTAGTTGTCTGGGAACTGTTTTTTCTTCTTTATCAGTTGTGGCCTCTTACATTTGATATCAAAAGGTTGCTGTTGTTTTTCTTTTCAGCTTGCAATCACAATTTGTGTTTCTTTCCTTCAGTTTTCATAAAGCTCTACTGCATTTTGGTTTTTGTGAATTCATCACAATTAAAACTGAGTCATTTGACTTTCGTTCAATAACTTGAAATGTTCTTTTTATTCAAACCTTTGTTGTCTGTTCCAGGTGTAGACTAATTCAAAGTCTGCAACAGTTATTATTTGCATCTTCAACAACTGCACAGCGTGTACTGACTCTCCGGGTAGTATATTGTGATGATGAGTTCATTTTCTCATCCATATCTCTTGACTATAGTGTCATAGTGTTTTCTTTTCTAGTATACATCTCATTTCCAGGGTCCCAATGCTTGGTGCTGATTTATCATGATGCTTTTGATTTGATGGTTCAACCTCTAATGAATAAGCTTGATGAAATGGAAAAGATATATTCAAAGCTCTCTGGTGCAGTTGAGAATGTGACAATTGAGCATTACTATTATATAGTTAAGGTTTAACATGATTTTTTTTTTTTTTTTCCTTTCAGCCTGAAGTAGCGCTTATGATCTTACTTGAAAAAGTTTGTGATGCTATCGTCCAATTGCACATCATCTCAGGCTTGTTTAAAATAGTAGGTGTTTCTGTTTTGTACTTAGAAGAGGGGGTTACCTTCATTGTTAATCAACATATTTGGTTAAACATATTTTATAGTGATATTGTCCAAATCTCCTTTTTTCTTGTAGTGATATTGTCCAAATTTCTTTTAGCCTTATCTTGGTTTGCAAGCTATCCTTAACACTCTTACTTTGGTTCTTGCTTTCCATGTTATTGTTGGACATTGCTTTTGTTGCATGAGAAGTACAGTTTCTGTTCCACTCACTGTCACTTCTGTCCGTTAATGGCTGGGATACTGCAGTTCCCTGACTACAGATTCAGGCTCCGGTGAATGTCGTTGCACCTGCGACTCGATGGGATCAAACTTGAGCCGTTGTTCAATAGAGGGAGTTGTTGCTGTTGCTTCCAAGGATGAGATAGATTTAAACTTTGTTTTTGCTATATGTTCTCTATGCACTCATTGTTATGGCTTAGCTTAGGCTGTGTTCGTTATGGACCATTAGAGTTGTTAGGGAAAATGTTCCTTTTCATTGTCAACATTTGACTAAAAGTCCATTTTCACTACTTCCATCATCCCATAAAGATTATGATGTTTTATTTGTATTGTTAAATTCAAAATTTTATTAGGATAAATAGTAAAAAAAAATATATTTAAAAAATTTAGATTATAAATTATGAGAAACATATGAATTATTTAATTTTACATATATAAATTCATTAAAATAAATAATATATTAAATATTGTGAAAATAATTAAAAAATGTCTGCAATTTTTATGAGACAGATGAGGTGTTATTTTAAAAAAAAAAATACAGTTCTTTTTAATCATCAACATTTTATCTGTGCGTCTTTTTTTAATCAATGATGTTTACTTTTTTTAACCGTATTTACTATTAGACTGAGGGAATATTCTTGGAATGTTCGATAACAGACTAACTCCTTGTAATCAATTGACCCCCAAACTTGTAAAATTGAAAACATTTAATCTAAATTTGTAAGTTACAATCCTACCCCCTTATAAATTCCGACGAGAAGAACCACCGTTGGAAATAGCCACCTCTGCCATTTTCTTAAACTCTTTGACCTCCACAACCTGTATTGAGGGCGGTACGGATTGACCCCTCTTTGAGATTTATCAACCAACCAATATTGTTAACATATTTATCGGTGCTGTGAGGAAACATTGTCTTGCCGCCAGGAAATTGTTGTCGTTTGCCGACCTCTCACCTATTTATGATTCCTCTTCTCCTCCACCAACTCCTTGTGCGACACATTAGCAAACCACACGAATTCTCTTCTCTCCGGCCATCGGAACCAACTTATACTCATGAGGAGCTGGAATTCGACACTTCAACAACTAGTTATTTTCTAGGAGGTGTCGCTCTCTGTATATCAACCTGTCCCTCTCAAACTTCAGCGACCTCTGAACGTCCTCGCACGGCGTGTTCTTCGACAATGAGCCATCACATAACGGGAGGTAAAGGACGCACTTTGCCTCCACTGGGGGGTTCGGCGATAATTGATACGGTGGGGAAAGAGGGGTGGTGCGGATTGTGATAATTGTGAAGTAAAAAAGTTTGTGTTTTTTTGGATTTCTGAAATGCGACTAAAGAAAATTTCTTCGTCGTCATTGATACGCGAGATTTCCTTTTAAAGAAGGTTGCGACAAGAAGAGTATCCGACGTAAAATTTTATCATTATGCTTCTGCGTGAATTTATAGTGTCAATTAATTTTTGACAATTAATCGTCACTATAAACTTCATGCCACAAACTTCATGTCACCAACCCCAAACGTAGTTGAGATTGAAGTGATGATGATGATGATGATGATGATAATGTCATTGATATGGAAGAATTAGGTTGAGTGGACCGATTGAATAAATAGAAGGTAGTGGATGAAATTGTTAAGTTTTAGAAACTTTAAGTTTAAGCGTAGAATTAATTTAACGGAGAGTGGTAAATGGGACCAGAAACTATAATATTGAAGGTAAAAAAGAACCGTTTTTTTTTAGTAATGACAAAAAAAAGACTTTTTAACCAAATGTTGATGACAAAAATAGACTTTGTGTGAATGGAAGCGTTAGGGTTTGCTCAAGACTACCGGCGCCGCCGCCAAAAGGTTGAGTCTCCTTGGCCTTTTCCGGGATCGTGCTTGGATATTCGCCTCACCGTTTCACGTCCAGTCGATGGTGCTTTTGGAGTCTCTTTGTTCGTGAATCAGCTTTGGATCTGCCTCTGCTTCCCCGATGTTTGGACGTTCGATTTGGATATGGGGTGGCGTCTTTAGCCAATCGCTGGCTTTTGTTGCTACGTCGATCTCTGTACGCTGGGGTGGGAGAGCACCAGTCCTCTGTCAGGCTTTATCTTTGTTGGCCGACACTGTTGGTGTCTTCCGATGCCACCGAGAGCACCTTCCCCTGGTTCGCCTCTGTTCGAGGCTCAACCCAGGCGAGTTGTTCTATGTTATGGGGCCCGCCATGACTAGTCTTAGTGGGTGGGTCCCTTTCTGTTGGACCTGCTTGTGGTGGGTGTTTGAGATTATTTCTTTGGTGAGATTTTTAATTGGCTGGCTCGTGGATTTTTTAGGACGCTTGACATGGTTTGTGGCTGGGTTGGATGGTTTGTATGGTGTGGTGGTCTTTGGAGTACCGCTCAATTTTTCGACAGGGTGGAGCAAAGTCTCGCCCTACCTGCAAGGATGATGGTTTTGTCTTCGGGTGGATGAGATTCTGGATCTTCCCCATCCAGTGTTGGTCGGGACATCAAAGTAAAATTGATCTCAACTGGTGTGCTCTAGTCAATAGATTCCTAGTTGTATGTATGTCTGAGGTGTTGGAATTATGCCTC
>JBBYHH010331639.1:0-20824 GCA_038382905.1 Daphne laureola | reverse complement strand
TATCGGAAAATGACATAATTCCGGGGTGGGTGTAACAGCTGAGGTAAGGGTAATGGTTTTAAAACAAATTGTGTAAAAACACGTTAGTAGCCCTGCAAAAAGGATAGTAAACAGAATTTCATACAGATCATACTTGTCGTCGTGCACCAAGTGCACAACAAGCAGACAAATATATCCGGATGTCCTGCGGGACAATATTACGAACAAATACCTGTAAAACAGAGTTAGAACAATTCACATAACTAGAATATTACATAAATCATCGTCGTCCACTTTGTGCATGATGAACACATTCAGGTTCAGATGTCCCATAAGAAAAACTATTCAGATTCCTGCAACAAAGATCAAAACACATACATATACAGATATACACAAATCAGATATAGATCATCACGTCCCTGTCAGACAAAAGTAGAACAGATACGATGGCCTCCCAGAGATCGAGCCGAAGCCCAATACATTCGGGGGTCAGAAATAGAACAAAAGCATGGTATACTAGCTAGGGGTGTACATCCCCTATCAGAAAACCATCATAATCGGATCGCTGATCATAAGTTTCTCAGAGTAGAACATAATAACATACAGAATCAGATCGTTGATCATAACTGATCAAAGCAGAGCAAAATCATATGCAGAATCAGATCACTGATCATAATTGATCAGAGTCAGACATAATTAGATAGATGATGGTAGAGTAATCCCAGAAATACCCAATCACATGATTGGGCCTTCGCGCTTGAAACCTGCACACCATTACACTTACCATGTGACTAGCCTCGGGAGTCACCGGGGCCCACCCTCGACCCAGGAACTAGCCTCAACTAACCCGATATACAAACCAGAAGCCCAAATTGCATATAAAGCAAGTGGAACCCTTACTTGACAAATATAAGATGTATCAGACTGTCCGATCTGTTTCCAGTCCGCTTGTACACATTTAGTAAATTCCCCCGGTAGCCTTTTCCTTGACATTCCGACAATCAGTGTCAGCTCTAAACAATCATACAAATAATATGTAATCAATTTCCATCATTTCATTTTCTGACCTTCCGACACTCAGGAAATTTCTCGGTTTCCCGACCACTTTTGAAAAAGTGCCAAAATTTGAAAATTCATTCCCATTATATCCTTAACCTTTAAAAACAAACAATTCCATCACTAGTTAGCAAATAACATCTTTTAAGATTAACTTTTCCTCACTTTAACGATTCATCCCAAACTTGCAAAATGGCCAATTCTTGTCCAACTTTAATGTAACTTCATATACAAGCAACTTACCTAAGTATATTATCATCTATGATTAAACATTAAACTTTTACCATCAATCCTTAACCCTTTCACCTGTGTACATTTTAGGCCTCATTTTCCAAAATGGGCCAAAACTTATCCAATTTCTTAAGAACTTCATTTACATACAAAATAACCAACTTTAACATTATCCATGCTCAAACACTTAACTTTTCACAAACATTCCTCAACTTTTCCAACCTTGCACAATTCGACTACAACTTTGAAAAATAACAAACATTTTCCCAAACTTTCCTACCGTTCCACTTGTGCATAAACCACCTTACCTTAATCTCAATTATCATTAAACATCCCAATTTCCATCAACTAACATCAACCTTTAATCCATGCCAATAATTCGGCCATAATGAGAAAACATGACAAACATTATTCCTTTCACATGGTTTCATCCAATCATGATCCTAAATACCTAAACACCATCACCCATGCACAACTTACACATCAAACACCAACCCTAATTCCCATAATCAAATTCATCCTCAATGCTAAAACCAAACATATCATCTTTTCTTCATACATTTTATACTAATTTAGGAGCTACGTAACACTCCTAGTTCATAGCATTCAACACTTAAAACATTGAATCACTATTTTTAAAATTCATGCAACAATTCACCCCTAACTAGATCATAAGCTTCCCAAATGATTATCAACTTTTTTGAAGCATTAAAGTTGTTAAGAATCAACCCAAGAACACATTCAAACCTTCACTTCAAGTCAGTTGAACACTTTAATCCTCCACCTCAATTTATGCCCTAAGGCACAAGTGATAGATTTACCATGAATAAACCTTAACTTCAAGCATTAATGTTGCTTCAAAACCACCCAAGAACACTAATATAGCATCAATTTCGACTTCCCCCAAATTGCCATCATGAACCTCAAGAACCCTAGCCCTTAAATCCTACCAATCATGATGAATTGATGAAGTAAAGCTTGCTCCTACACCATATACATCATTTATTCAAGCTTACCTTCACAATTCTTCAAGATATTGATGAAATTTTTTCCACCTTGATCAGTTGAAGAATTCGGACAAGGCTAAAATGGAGGAGAGAAGAATTGCTTCAAGTTGTAATCCTACTCCTTTGACGAATCCAACATGAAATCAACTTTACCTTCAATTTTGAAAGCTTAAATGATGAATATTTGGTGAGGTTTTGATATAGAAAATGGCGAGGGAGAGGAAATAAATCGGCGAACATAGAGGGAGAAGGAAGTGAGAGAAAGATTTTGGTAACTTATGGTATTTCATAACATATTAACTATATAATATATCCTTATATCCAATTAACCCCATTTCTTTTCCTTTCCTTTCCATTTCATCTTCACTTTCAATTACCATAATCCACATAACTGATCTTAATTATGGTATAAAATTTTGTATCCAATATAATTCCAATTTTGTCCAGTTTTTTCAAAATGACTGTTTTGCCCTCCGATGTTAATTTTGGTAAAATGACTCGGAATTCACGTACCAATTCAAAATATGAATTCTTGCATAAATCAACCTTAATTGAAGTCCTAGGATATCATACTTAACAAAAAACATGCTCTCCACGCTTAGAACGGAGTCCCGGCACTACAGAATCCGGAATCTGAATAAAATATTCTGAAATATTTAGCAACGTCCTGGGGTAGACTGTAACACAATGGATGCAGAGCCAAGAACCAACCCATTATACCCCATCAGCAACAAGTGTAGTTCCAGAGAACCTGATGTAGATACTAGGGTAGATTCTGACAGTTTTGAATAACTTCTTGCCCGAGAGAGATCAGGGTAACTCGCCAGTGCAAGTGAATCAACGGGCTTAGGGGAGCTCGGTTGATCCATCACAGGATGAGACTATCGAGCTGGAGCATTCTGACACTCGCACTACCGCACATACTAGTCCTCAGAACTATCAGGCTGATCCGACTTTGGATGAAGAGTAGGAAGAAGATTAGGATATGAGACACCCTCATGCTCGGAGAGTGCGGCGGGAGGTCAGATCTGACCATTCTGTGCAGGATCGACACAGAGATGATGAAGAGCAATGACAAGATCATTGCCATCGAGAGAGCAAGAACTACGATTCTGAGGATTCTCCTATGGCCCAGTGGTCCCGTGTGGAGCGTAGCACAGGTTCATATAGACTTACTATGATGGAGCGCTTCCAGCACCTCGGTCCCCCTAAGTTCTATGGAAAGGGAGGGCTGAAGGTGGCCAAGTTCTGGTACACCAACATGGACCGGCTGTTAGGGAGGCTGAGTTTCCCTTCGGAGGATATGGTGTCACTAGCCACTTTCAACCTCCGAAACCGGGCTTACAACTGGTGGAAGGGAGTGGATGGCTCTAGGAGAGCAGAGTATGTTCAGCGGGGTCGGCAGGATCTCCGTATTAGGTAGGAGGAGTTCTCCCACCTATTTCTTGAGCAGTGGGTCATTTTACTACCCGAGACCACCGTTAGGTTGAGTTCGACAACCTAAACCAGGGGAGTATGTCTGTCATCAACTATGAGCATGAGTTTGACAGACTGGTTCGATATGTCCCCAAGTATGATGGTATGGAGGATGAGAATGGCAAGAGATTCATGAGACGCCTGCAACCAGAGATCCGGATGTATGTGGTACCCCTCAGCATTATGTCATATCATAAGACCATGCAGAAGGCTCTCCTGATTGAGATGGAGGAGACAAAGGACTGAGCTGCACCTTTCCGATCCCAAAACAGTGGAAGAGGTACTGGACCGCATAGGTCATACAGGGGTTCCGGCAGGTCCAACAATTCAAGCGCAGGTGGTAACGGCAAGGGCGCAACATGATCATCATGGTATTTCCAACTCTGTGGCAAGCATCACTCCGGCACATGCTATCATTAGTCGGGCCGATGCCTCAGGTATGGGCCCGCAGAGCACTGGATTAGAGATTGCCCACAGGTACAGGGACAGGACACGGCAGGACAGCCTTGTTTCTAGTTGAGGGCCCAGCCTAACGCAACCCAGGGTTGTTGTGTACCTCAGGACAGCCCGAGGCTTCAGCAGCCGAGATCATAGTTTCTGCCACCACCACCACCACCTCAGCAGCAAGCCCGACTAAGATGGGTATCTCAGATTGAGCGGGGTGAGACTGCCCAGTGTGGAGCATTAGCAGGTACATTATTTCTGAATGATGTTTCTATTCATGCACTTTTTGATACTGGTGCATCCATATCCATTATTACGCAGAGATGTACATTATCTTTGCATTTATTTGTTAGCTATTTGCCTGATGTATTTCTGATCCATACTACCGGGAGTCAATATTTGTTTATGAATGAGATGGCACAAGGATATGTATTGACTGTCGGCAGACATCAGATCCAGTCTAATCTGTTGATGTTAAATATACCTAAGTATGATGTGATCTTTGGCATGGATTGGTTGGTGAAGAATTCGGTTCAGATTGATTCTGTCAAGTGTCACATTTTTCTCTCGATGGAGGTTTTACCTCTTTCTGCTCTGCCAGACATTGAGGGAGTTAAGAATTCTAGAACAGGTTTTAGTGACCGGTAAGGAAGACCATTGTGAGCTCAACTCAGCAAACTGTCGGATGGAGTTGGAGAAGATTCTAGTTGTGCGATACTTTCCATAGGTATTTCTCGAGGAGTTACCGGGGATGCGACCAAAGCAGGAAGTCGTATTTGAGGTTCTGCTGCACCCAGGATCTACTCTGATTTATGTTCCTCCCTAACGCATACCGATAATAGAGATGGTCGAGTTGAAGAAGCAGCTTAATGGGCTTCTGGAAAAGGGATTCATTCGGCCAAACACATCACCGTGGGGTGCCCCGGTCCTATTTCCTAGGAAGAAGGAAGGGACCCTTCGGTTGTGCAACGATTATAGAAAATTGAATGGGGTCACGGTGAAGAATAAGTACTCGTTACCTAGGATCGATGATCTGTTTGACCAACTCAAAAGGGTGAGGATCATTTTGAAGATCGACTTGCGGTCTGGGTACTTTTAGATATGCGTGAAGGAGGAGAACATCTTGAAGACCTCAATCCATACTCGCTATGGACATTATGAGTATACAGTCATGCCCTTCGGCTTGACGAACGTGCCAACTGCATTCATGGATTTGATGAACCGAGTGTTTCACCCATATTTGGATACCTTCATTGTGGTCTTCATCGAAGACATTCTGGTGTATTCTCCAGATGAGGACTCACGCCAGGAACACCTGAGGATTGTTTTGGAGACACTTTGGGAACATCAGCTTTCTGCCAAGTTTTTGAAGTGTGATTTTTGGATCGGTGAAGTATCCTTTCTGGGGAATATTATCGATGAGCATGGCCTTACTGTTCACCCTGAGAAGGTCAAGACTATTCAGGATCGGAGGAAGCCTAGGAAAGTAACAGATCTCAGGAGTTTTATGGGATTGGCGGGATACTACCACAGATTTGTACCAGGATTCTCGGTTCTACCATCCCCACTCCCTCAGCTGACCAAAAAGGGTCAGGCTTTTGTCTGGTCAGAGGCTTGTGAGCGGAATGTTTAGGAATTGAAGCAGCGGTTGACCAACGCACCTATTCTGACCCTGCTAGATCTGAGGCAGCCATATATGATATATACCGATGCCTCTAGAACAGGTCTGGGATGTCTGTTGATGCAGAAAGATCATGTTATTGCTTATGGGTTAAGACAGTTGTGACCGCACAAGCAAAACTATCTGACACATGATTTGGAATTGGCTGCTGTCATCTATGCTTTGAAGCAGTAGAGGCATTACTTGCTTGGTAGCAAGTTTTAGATCTTCACCGACCACAAGAGCTTAAAGTATCTGTTTACTCAAGAAGAGATGAACATGAGGCAACGTAGGTGGCTCAAGTATATGAAGGATTATGACTCCAGTATCAAGTACACCACAGGAAAAGGGAATACAGTGGGAGATTCTTTAAGAAGGATGTACACAGGATTGGTTAAGGGTGGAGATTCATGAAACCGGACTGAGGAATCAGATCTGGAGAGTCTATGGTACAGGTGAAAACTATAGGAACAAACACAGATTTGTACCTTAACCATCTAGTTTGAGTGGTTGGCCAGAGTCCGAGAGTTACAGAGTAAGAATTCAGGTTTGAGAAAGATTTCAGGAGAGAATAGTGGAGCACTGCATCCTTCCTTTGAGTACAAGTAGGGATTGTTGTACTTTAAAGGGCGTTTGTATGTTCGAGATGACTTGGTACTCTAAGACGAGATTTTGGAAGAGGCACATTCGAGCAGGTTGAGTATCTATCCAGGTAGTGAGAATATGTATCATGATCTGCGTTCTTACTTCTGGTGGCCAAGTATGCGGAGACATATCGCCACTTATGTGGCTAAGTGTGCCACTTGTCAATGGGTGAAGGTGGAGTATCAAAAGCCAGTTGGGACTTTAAAAACTCAACCAATCCCTGTCAGGAAATGGGTTAACATCACCATGGACTTTCTGATAGGTCTACCTCTGAGTTGATCACATCATGATGCCATATGGGTAATAGTCAATCGTTTGAAAAAGTGTGCACATTATCTTCCGATCCGAGTGACGGATCTGTTGGAGAATCTTGCCTGTTTGTACATTCAAAAGATTGTGCAGTTACATAGATTTCCAGACTCAATTGTATTTGATAGGGATCCACGGTTCACTGCACAATTTTGGGGAGCCTTTCACAAGGCACTGGGCACACCACTCCATCTGAGCACAGCTTACCACCCCCAGACCGATGGACAGTCAGAAAGGGTGATTCAGATTATGGAGGATATGCTACAGAGCTGTGTATTGGACTTCGAGGGTGACTGGGACCAACACCCGCCGTTGGTGGAATTTTCCTACAACAATAGCTATCAGAGTACTATCGGTATGGCGCCTTATGAGGCACTATATGGACGGAGGTGTATGACACCCAATTATTAGTCTGAGGGATCTGATAAGATTGAGTTGGGCCCCGAAGTCATCGATGAGACTACCAAGAAAATAAAGAATCTTCAGGCTCGGATGAAGGGCGTGAATGATCGCACCACCTCTTATGCAAATAAATGACGCAAGGATTTGGAGTTTGAGGTCGGAGACAAAGTTTGGCTCAAGTTTGCACTTATTAGAGGGATAGTTAAATTTGGCAGGCGAGGCAAGCTAGCCCCGAGATATAACGGCCCTTATGAGATTCTGGAGTATATTAGCAAGGTTGCCTACAGGTTAGTTTTTCCTCCAAGTATGTTCGCGGTGCACAACGTCTTCCACATCAGTATGCTCAAGAAGTGTATTCTTGATCCGATTCAGACCATTCCCATGAAAGAGGTTTAGTTGGAGCCAGACTTTTCCTATCAGGAGGTACTTGTCACCTTATTGGCCAAGGACACTCAGAAACTCCGTAACAAGTTGATCCTGATGGTTAAGGTTTTGTGGTCATTCAGACCGGGAGGAGACTTGGGATATTGAGAAAGACATGATGAGAGATACCCTGATAAGTTTCAGTATTTGAAGGCACTCTTGGAGGACCAAGAGTACTAAGGGGGGGGGGGGAGAATGACTTCAATTTAGGAGATTACTTGAAGAATAAGAAGAGGTTGATTAGTGACCTACTTGTTAAGATTAAAAGTTAGAAGAATAAATGAGTGATAAAACTGTTAGAGAAGAAGAAGAGAAGAGTGTTTCAGAATTAATAGAATAAATGGGATTTTATTGATAGTTCTAAGATAGTTGGAGGGTTACTAATTAATAACATAATTAAATACCTAGTTGAAGGGAAAAAAATAGAGAACACTTCTAATTCTCTTCTTCTGGATGCCACGAACGACGAACACGAAGCAAACCCGCTCCATTTGTTCTCTCCTTCTGCCATTCCTTCAATTTCAAGCCAGGATCTCATAAGAATGGTGTTTTCAGCCGTACAAACCTAGGAAGAGATGCTACTCGCTTCTCTAGTGGAAGAAATCAAAGATTTATATCAAGAAACCCTTGCTGGATTTCGAACTAGAAGAGAAAAAGGGGAAACCGTGGGGGATTTTGATCTCTTCCTCTATTGTGAGTATTCTCAATTGTCTCTTGAAAGATGCATGATGGTTTATCATTTTCATGAAAAATACCTTAAAGGCCGAATTTGCATGATGAATTACTTGCTAGATTTTTGTGATGAATGTTGCTATATAATGAGTTAAATATTGTTTATGGTACAAATGGGAAATTATGGAAGTGCATGTGGCAATTAAATGGATTTTATGAAAGGGAACCTTGACTTTTGAATTGCATGTCTCTGAATTAATGTGTTTCTATGAGTAAATATCTAATACCAAGGAAGAAAAATATGGTCTGATGCCTAATTGGAATTTTTTTAGCAAAGCATGATGTTTCACTAACAAACTTGATAAGTCTGAAGTTATGTGTATACTGTTGATGAGAATTGTAAAAGGGCTGCTTATGTAGATCATGTATTTGAAATCCTTTGCATGTTAGAAGCTATAAATGAATAACTTGATTGATTATTTGAGTGAGGAGTTGAGAAAAGGCCTTAATGACCCTCTCGACCAAATGTAGAATTTTGATGATGATACTACCATTTTATGAATAATCACTCATGAGTGCAAATAGTAATAATTATTGAGATCTCAATACGATTAGCATAAGAATATATAATTTCGGTTATATGAAGGAATTTGGCATTTAAGAGAATTATGACATCAAGGCATGACTAATACTCGTATGCGAACACCATGATGCTCATGAAGTGCATTATTGAGAGATATAAATATACAATGGTGCATAAGTGCATTTGGCCATTAAAGTCTATTTAGGAGCAATAAAGCCTTCATGTGTTTGGAACATGAATGTTGTACATACTTGGACGCTTGGAAGACTGTGTAAGATAATACTTAGATTATAAGCACCAAGGTGGTATTATATACTTTCAGCCCGTATTTTAATGGTTGAGATATTGATTCTACTTTTACTTTCATGTGATAACGACTGGGATACAAACTCAATGACTAGGAGGATGTGCAAAGAAATTATTGGAGGATAAGTCATTGAACTGGAACTACAATGAGAGATGGAATTATAACATGTAGAATCTCCAAAAGGTGGAACTGAGAGCAGAGGCTGGGCTAACTTTCCGAGTCAGGATCAATCTTTTTCCAGGCGGGGCGCCACCCCCCTGTAAGTCCCTCGAATATTTCTCTTTATTATTACTTTTAGATTAAGTTATCTTCATATATTAGTTACTCTTTCACTGTTCCTTGGAAGGAACCTGGAAATGTCCGCCACTGGAGGGAGGCTCAGGAAACTAACACTGAAGAAGAATACTTGGAGCACAAGCTATGTAAGATGGGTTTACATTTTCTTGTTTATCTATATTTCATTGTATTCATTTACTCAAAATTGTATACACACTTAAACTTGGTTTGTAAAAAGACGTTTTAAAACTTATTATAAACTCTCATAGTCCTTTTACTAGTTTTACAAGCATTTTCTAAATTAAACACTACGAATGATCCAGGAGTTACTACTCTAAACCACAACAACATGTGTGGTCGGGTTATAGTTGTAACAGACAATCTTTCATTATGAGTCTAACAACCACAATGGAAGAGATTTAGTGTGTATGACATGGGGTCGCACTCTTAACTCCTTTTATATGAATGTGCTTGTTTGTTTTGGAATTATATTGTGTTTGAGAGAATTTGATTCGAGTGGGAGTTTGGAACTCAAAAGTCTCTTAGTGTGAGTGAGAGTTTATTTGAATTCTTGGCACACCAAGACCTTTTGAGATGGTATTTGAGCTCATAGGAATCTATATGTAGCTTAACTCAGCTCACCTCAGGTAGAAGTAGCTGGACTTAGCTCATTATAGCTTGAGGCCGGCTAGAAGAAGCTCCCCTTAGCTCATGATAGCTCAAAGGCAGCTAAAAGTACCTCTCCTTAGCTCAACTCTAGCTAGAAGTAGGTAGACTTAGATCAAGTAAGCTCATGCCAGCTTACTCCAGCTCACAGGAGCTAGGAGTAGCATGAAACCAGCTCATCTTAGTTAGAGCTAGCTAAATCCATCCCATTGTCAGCTCACTATAACTTAAAGTAGCTATACTCAACTCTACTCTATCTCAAGTTAGCTAGAAGTAGATAACTTTAGCTCAAATTAGCTAAAACTAGCTAACTCCAGCTCATGTTACCTAGACGTAGCTATCATTAGCTCAGACTAGCTAAAAGTAGCTAGTACTAGCTCAAGTTAGTTCACAAGTAACTAACTCCACCTCAAGTTAGCTACAAGTAGCTAATTTCAGCTCAAGTGAGCTAGTCTTGATAAAGAAGTGACTTTCAGCTTAAGGTAAACTAAAAGGAGCTCATGAAAGCTTTTTTATATGTGTAGTGACCATTTGGAACATCTTTGTGATGTTTCACCTTGATTTATAAGTGGTAACACCTTTTGGAACCTTTTGGACTAAGTAAGGGTATTTTGGTTGAAAGGAATGATTGTGGTGCAAGGTGTATGTACCATAATATATTAGGTAACCTTCTTATTGGTTATAAGGAGGTAATCGACCAAGAGGAATGCCTTTTAGGCGAAGGGGTGCTTCACCCCTTTCACCTTTTCTCCACTTTACAGTGGTTACCTTGTCCTTGGACAAGAATGAATGGCAATGGAAGATAACCACCCCTTTAGGCCAAAAAGGTGCAACCTTTTTGCCTTAAGGGAGTGGTTAACTCCCCCTGTAACCACCTAGCCCTCTTTATCTATAAATAGACAAAAAGAGCCGACCTTACACACCACTTGCTACACCATTGGTAGTTACTTTCTTCCTATTCATCATTCAACTCAATTCTCTCTCTTATTCAAGGCGACATCTTCAAGCATTATTCAAAGAGCAATAAGGGTGGATTAAGGTGTGTCCATTCAACACATCCAACCCCATTTGATTTCATCAAGTCATCCCTCTTCATTCATCATCATCACTTGAAGAAACCAATGAGGCCACCACCAAAACACTTTGAGTTTAAAGGTGTTGTTCAAGCATCAAGTAGGAGCATACGTTGGACCGAGGATAAAATATCCTTAAGCTATTGTTCTAAGAGAAAGGTGTGTTTCTTGTTCTTAGTATCATAGTTAAGAACGTTTTCTTCCATCTTGATGTGTTCTTGAATGAAAGAGGCATGATTTGATAAAGAGACATCATGCTATATTTTATGTGAAATCAGAAAGTATAAAGGAATTCTAATGAATGCATTACACTTGAATGAGGTTAATTAGCATGAGAAGCATGTTAAAGAATATCTAAAATCGTCATTTTTGGGTTGGTGAGATTGATATGGCTACTATCATGGCTTGGAGTAGGGAGTCTGTAGGCTTTCCAAACTCTGGCAAGTCAAGTAGTTGACACTGGAAGAGGAAGGAGAAGTGCTCCTCTGGGTTCGGGACCAAACGAGCAGGAAGAGTAGAAATTAGGAATGGCAGGGTCGAGCGAAAGCTCACCCTGTTTGGAGTAGTGAACATTGTCATCCTGGGTGTCCGGGGTCTGGATCTTTTCCTGTCCACTTAGTATTCTGAACTGATTTGGGTCTCGTGGTTAGTAAGGCATTACAGTTGCTGGTTTTGGATGTTATGCACACAGGTGCGGCGTTGGTTCTTTCCTCTACCCAGGTACTCGTGTAGGGAAAAAGTGTTATCAAACTCGTCTTATACGACTTGGGTGGTGGATGGTTACTTTCGTGCTCATTGAGTATGCTGCGAACGCTAACTTATATGAAACTGTTTGGCTAGATGGTAGAGATATAGCGTGAGATCTTTTTTCAGTTGCAGTTTTGTTCTGTTATGTCATTATGGTTTTCTATCATTAGATGGTTTATAGCACTTAGGTTTTTGTTGGCTTTCTTTATGGACTTCTGGATTTTAATTTGCTTGCTTTCTAGTTATAGTTTGGCTCACTATTGGTTGTAGCATTAAGAGCTATCTCCTGATTTTTAGATTGTTTCCGGCAGTAGCCGAGTGATGTTGAATAAAAATCGTTCACTTAATATATATATATATATATAACATTTCAACTTCAAACTCTTTCCAATTTTCCACTTCTGTTTTATTCTTTGCTTTACACTATTTATCCAAACACGGTGAAAAACTAGTAATATCAAGCTAAGCTCCATGAGCAATATCTTCACCCATAAATTTCAACCTTTGATAGAGTTGGGTTAGTGTTTTTAAATGTAAATATATAATTTATCGATCATTAAGAACACTTATTTTCTACTAATGCAGATATAAATTTCTTTTATTGTAATTTGTAGTGGCCCTGTACTAGTTATTTAACTAATTAATTAATAATTCTAAATATTAAAATATCATTCAATATCCTCTATAATTAATTTTTTACAGAATTAGTAATTTTATCCATTAATTAGTAAATAGACTTGGTTAATTTGTTGTAGTATTAAATAATCACCGTCTGAACAATACCAACAGCCTGTGCTCCACATATTTGCACCGACTAGCTTCGCTTTTGGGCTTTTTTTTGTTGTGTTGGGCGGGGGAATTTTCCTCTAAGGGCATAAGCAGCGCCGTTTCCAGTACATCCCCACATGGCACGTTCCTATTGGCAGAAAAAGACAAAGAAGAGGTGGGACCTAGGCCTCTAGGGACAAGTGCCCATACTTAGTTATGGTGTGTTTGAGTCAACAACCTTTTATAAAAAATTGACATATTTTTAAATTTAAAATGAGAGAAATAGAGAGAGATTTTAGAGAAAAAATTTAAATATGTGTTAAAAATATGTTAATTTTTTGTAAAAGAGATGGTAGAAGCCCCATCTTGGCAGCTAAACAAATATGTAAAGCTAGAGGTTCAATGATTAATTATGAGGTTGATTACAATTAAACAAAGTGAAAGACACATTTTTGTAATTGAAATAGAATATTGTGATTGGACAATTAATTAATAGGGAGGGGGTTTACTTTTGTTGCTTCCTAGCCAATCAAACTCCCCTGCGCTAAATTACAGCTCTAGTCTTAAACTTTTATTTTCAGTGTAAATTCATCATCACCCTCCTTTTGTTGCATTCCTCAAACTTTACAATTCCCTCAAACAAAATTCAACTTTTTTTTTTTGCCCTGAGACATGGTACAGACATATGGTACAACGGCTGGAATATCACATAGATCGTATGGATGACCTGAGTTCGAATCTCTCTGAGATCGAATAAAAAACAGATCTAAGTTTTGACCGAATACTATGTAGGGATTATCTCTCTTGTCTGTAAGTCCGGCCAGTTTCTTCATTCAAATCTCAATCAAATAACCGAGGTCTCCGTCTGTGAGACAGTCCTAGTCCTACTAAGTAGGACGGGTGGCTAGGACACTCCCAGATTAAACTGTGTCAAAAAAAATCAAAATCAAAATTTTCTTTCCTTTCCAACTTTCATAAAAAAAATCATTCCATCTTTTATCTCATACTCTCTTCATCTCTATTTAATTGTTACATTTGATTTTTAAATTTTTATTTAACTCAATTTTTTATTAAAAATATATTTTTCAAAAAAATTAGAAAAAATACTTCTAAAAACTAAACATATTGATTTATCTTATATATATATATATATATAAGATACTTAATTTTATATATCAAAATATTAAAAATATATATATAAAAAATAAATATTAAAAAATATATATAATTATTAAAAATGGACTGAGATACGTTAACTTTAAAAAAAAAACCTACTTTTCTAAAAAAAAAAGAATTCTCAAAACACGCCCACCAAGGCAGGACGCCAAGACTGACTTGACATAGAAGAGAAAGCAGCATTTTGTGATCTGTAATATGTACGGACTGGACTTGTAATAAGGTTTAGGATGTATTTAATAATATATTAGTATTACATAATATATTAATTAAGGTAATTAAATATAATTAATAAATTAGAAAAATTGATCACTTTTTTTATGAGAAAAATTCCCACTCTCAAAATTATTAAATTTTTACTATATTATCTGAAATTTTGTGTAAACTTTCAACCAAAAAGTAAATATGTAATATAGAGAAAAGTCTTACATCCGTCTTCATCTTTGCACCTAATCAAATACTTCGATCTTTTGGTATGGAGGGAGCATATATTAGACATTTAACGAAATTTTTTATTGAATTTAAAAATAATGCTTTCAATTTTCTACGTTATAGTTACAGTTTTTTTTTTCCAGAAAATGTACACTCAAACATATATTAACAAAAATTCAGAAAATAAAACTTGAAAAAATCGAAGCACCGTAGAGTTTATTTACTAAATTTTCTATAATGGTATAAGTTAGTATATAATTTGTTGAGTTAAAAATATTCATTTCTAAAATTTAGAAACTCGTGTTATGATGAATTTTTCTTTTTTTTTTGAGTAACTTACAAAAAATCCCCAAAGGTTAGGTGAAACCTCCAGTTTCTCCCATCGCCTGCAGAAACCTCCTTAAGATATTGTAAAATCTTCAACTATCCCCCTCAATAATTAATCCAGTTACATTTTCTGTTAAATTCGTGAAGAAATTTTCTATTTACATCTCAAATGTTAGAGTAAAATTGTTAGGATTAAAATGTTTATAATATAATTAGGTGATTTCTTTATGAATTTAATAAAATATTAAATAAAATTAACTACTGAGGGGGATAGTTAAAGATTTTACGGTACTTTAGAGGGGTTTTTTAAGGTTTCTCAAAACCGAGGAGGGAAACTGCAGGTTTCACCTAACCTCAGGGGAGTTTTTGTAAGTTACCTTTTTTTTTTAATCTTTTTTCTGTTCCTACTCAACACAATTTTTTCCAAAATATAGAAGCAAAGCTTTTTATCCTTGAAAACAACTTATACATTCAACATTTATTTATAAAAATTCATAAAAGCTTGAAAAATTATCCAAAATTAAATTGCAGTAAACCTATCAGTTAAATTTATCCAAAATAGGTTTACTGCAATTTAATTTTGGATAAATTTTCAAGCTTTTATGAAATTTTATAAATAAATGTTGAATGTATAAGTTGTTTTCAAGGATAAAAATTCATCTATCCAAAATAGGTTTACTGCAATTTGTTACATTCAAAATTAAGTTTCAGTAAACCTATCAACACTTGTAAGACTAGGGACCAAAATGCACAAAATGAAGGTTGATAACCCATTTTAAATTCCACCTCCCCTAAAAATTAAAGAAACAATGAATTTTGACAACCACCCAATGCCACTTCATATTAAGAAAAGAACCATCCTTCATTTATAGACATGTGTACCTTTTACTACCCTACCAACAAGACCCACTACCAACTCATTATCAATCCCTACCTCATAAACAGACACACACCTTGTGAGCAAAAGCATCTTCCATGATTACATTCATAAATGGAGATCCACCTTCAAGTTTGGTGAGTGAACCTGCACTAACATGGATCTGAACAAGCCAAAAGAAGACATCAAAAGGCAAAAAGATAACTTGGGGGAAATTTTTATTGATTAAATGTTTTGCAAAATGGAACAACAACAAAGTGACAACAGATCCATCCTTCTTTTCTTAAGCCATGTGACTAAGTACCCACCAGCCTTTCTCAATCTCCCTCATGCCTTCCAATGCTTTTAGTATATAGTCACCACATATGTAAATGTACAGCTTCTTGAGTTCTCATCCACCAGTCTGCAAGTTCTGACTTTTTCCCTTCTAAAAATTTGTAGCTGAAGTATCTAATTTAATCAGATTGTACAGATCCCTTGATTTCTTTTTACCCACTGAAATGATGTAAAGATACAAGAAACCAGCTGCCCTACTTGGAAAAGGAAAAATGGTGGGGAAAATAAAACAAAAAGGAAGCCAGAGCAATGAGTAATGAATGAATAAATGACAACTGCTACACAGAACTAAAGCTACTTCTCTGGGTTCCTTTGCCATTTGCTGCTAACAAGATTATTATGTGGCTCAGGTTTATGTCACAGATACCTGGTAATCTTTATACGGCAGGAAGCGGGTACAGGGAGGGCGGTGGAATGGTTCTCTAGGTCATTGGTGCTACGCCGGCGAAACAGATGATACAGCGGAGAACAACATGTCATGGTCATGATTTTTTCTAAAGGCTGTAATGCCTCACTGAGTGTTCCAACACATCCTTACTTGGACATATGATCTCCTTAACTCTGCTGCCATTCTTGTATATCTTGAATGTTGGAACGATTCTCACATTTTCAGCACTTAAAACTGCTGGGTTCTCATCAATGTCCACCTTTGTTCAAAATATAGTCATGAAAAATGTCGAGTAAGCAAGCATGCTTTTCTTTCATCAACAGAGCTTTTTCCTCTCTTTTCTGCTTTAGCTAAAGTTGCAGAAAGCGGTAGAGGAAAAAGGTAAAGAAAAGAAATCAACTGCTGGTTAGAACTGGAACTTCAGAGAGGTACAAAGGGGCCGATTTACCTTGAGGAAGCTGATAGATGCGTAGCGACCACATAGCACATCTACAAAAGACGAAATCTGCTTGCACTGAACACTAGAGGCCGCTTTAAAATAGACAACTGAGATGCCTGTGCAGAACTTACCAGTTAGACAGATTGCATTTTCAATGGTAGACAAGTGAAAAGTGAGCTTGAATCTAGAATGCCAAACAGGAGCATACCTGGTAAAGAAACTGCAGCTTTGAACTGATCAAGACTAGACACTTCCTCCACTTCACCACCAAACTTCAGGTTATGGACATCTTCTCCACGAGATTTTTTCAATGCTACTTGAGCATGGAACAAAGACTCGGCAACTTCATTATCATCTGGGAGTGCTTTCCTCAAAGCTTCATAATCTCTCACCGCATCAGACCACCTCTCTAGCTGTTGAACCAGAACAATTAACAATTCATATGAAGCAACAACTAAATTAGGATACAAATGATTCATACAGGAGCACGTTTTAAGAGATGGTTCACCTTGCTGTTTGATGCAGCCCTTCGAAGAAGGGCTTTTGTGTAATTAGGTTGGATACGCAAAGCTTGGTCGCAGTCTTCTATAGATCGCTCCCATTGACCAAGTTTAAACCAACAAGCTGCTCTGTTGCAATAAAGAACAGAGTTTGATGGATCGAGTCTAAGACCTTCTCCATATGCTGCGCATGCTTCAGTAAATCTTTCAGACTTGAACAACTCATTTCCACGAGTACGTGCTCTTGCAACTAGCCTCACATTGCTAAGCAGCACAGCAACTTCAAGATTTCTGGGATCCAACTGCGCAGCTTTCTCAGCAGCTATAACTGCAGCCTCAAACCTGCAAAACACAAATAAAATTTATCCATAAATTCCCCAAAAGAGCTTGTTTCTACGATGGACCTTAAGAGTTAGGAATCACCTTCCCAGAGCCATATCGATTTTTGCTTGGACAAAGGAAAGGTAAGCTTCAGCAAGCATGCCAAAAAATTTAGACTGAGAGCAGGAGGCTGTACATGGTTCTAGTTTAGGTATGCCTAATAGACTTGTTTCTGCATCCTCAAGTTGGTCAAGTTTCAGAAAGGCTTCCACTCTACACATAAAAAGCTGTAAATTCAATTTGAACAAGTTAAGATAATTTTCAATTTGTTAGCCTCAGTACAATTCCAAACTCCAAAATTTTAAAATCAAAAGGCGTTGGAGACAGGAATTAACCTGAGGAGATATGTCCGCTCCAGCAGCAATAACCGAATCACATTCTCTCAATGCACTCTTCCAGTTCCCAATTTTTCGAGCATCTGTACACTTGCTTAGATGCTTTTCAACAGCAGCCAGCTTCTGCAAGTCAGCTGGATCCGGATGTTGCCCCGGTATAGAAAAGTGCCTTTTAACATTCTCAACCTGCCCTAACCTGCAAGCAAATGACATCAACCACATGTCACAAAGAAATATATATTCCCTTACCTTCTTAATACAGTATCACTTGCTAGTCTACATAAGAAACTAACTGATCATACAAATTAAATAAACAAATAAATATAAGAGGTGAAAGTAAAGTCAAGAATTTGTGCAACTAAACTAGACTAAAATACAGTTCAAAGTAAACAGACTAACAAGAAAGACAAATAACTGCAAAGACTCCATTAAGCAATATACTTAACCATGAACATTAAACAGACCACTCAAACTTGTAATTCTGAGTGTTAAAGCAATCCAAAGATCAAATCTCATCAACAATTACTAGAAGTTAACTCATCTATACTTCAAGAGATCATAAGTTCCAATGCAGAAACACTCACCTCAACAAGAGTGAAGCCAACCTCTGGTGAGCCCTTCCATAGTGAGGATTCAACCTCACCGCCTCCTCACACTCCATCACTGCCTCCGGTATCCTCCCAAGACTTGTTAACACGGCGGCTCGGTTACTGTGATAAGCGGCATTGCCAGGGGACAAGGCTATAGCTTTGTCATACAAGCTCAATGCCTCTGAAAAATGGCCCTTCTTATACATCTCATTTCCAACTCTCTTAACCTCCTCTGGGTCACTGTTTGCCATAACTTTCCTCAGCCCGTCCCGGCCACCGGTAGGATCTGGCGTAGCTAGTTTTGCAGCTGAACTTCCGGCGCCGCCACTCCGCATTATGCTACCGTGCCCGTAATTACCCGACCCGGATCCCAATACGTCGGTCCTAGTGGTCCGATTCACAGCCAGGCCGGTTTTCAGGATCCGCCCAGATGGGCAGATGTTCCCGGTGGGAAGAACATTGACTGGCGGCGAGGTTGCGGTGCTGTGACCCGAGTAGATCAAAGGGTGGGTGGTAATGCCCGGGTCGGATCTAGAAGTACCCGCTCTGGTATTCCGATTCGAACCCGTCGGGCTACTCACAAGCTCGCCGGAGTGGTTAGCATCGGATCTTCTCGCAGCTTGGTGGTGGACATTCCGAGCAGTGACGGATCCAGATGAGCTTGAACTAGAGCTGGTGGTGGTAGTGGTGGTGGTCGCGGGTCGGGTCCGCAATGGCGAAACGGGCGAACCCAGATCGAGTTCACGGAAATCGGGCTTGTTGTAGTCACAACTGAGCGAGTCCACCAACCCTAGGTCGGATTCAGGCTTACCCGAATGCGACATCTTGTAGAGAGAGAAACAAGTCAGAGGGTACTTGGAACTGCTTCTTCTCTCTCGTCTTCTTCGACTGTTTCCAGGTTGGAGCTAGCAATGTCCGTCAATGGAAGTGATGAATGAAGAAGAACATAGACAAGTACGTAAACCCATAAACTCTGAAGAAGACATCAAGAGAGAGAGAGAAGAAAGAGAGAAAAAGATGGGGATCTCGTGATATAAAAGAAGAAGCAAAGAATGAACATGAGAGAGAGCGCTGTCGTTCACAGACAGAGAGGATTTTACAGAGAGAGTAAACAGTGAAGTGTAAAAAGGAAGGGGAAAGCTCCTCTAATTGTGTATCCTTCATTGTTTTTGTTCGTGGTTGATTGTGTCACCTATTATTTTATTAGCCAAATAGGCCACTCGTGTACATGTGTGAACATTTAGTCATTTTCATTGGATTAAGTCATTTAAATAATTATTTTTTTATCTTATTCTAGATTCAAGTAAATTTATTAATTTTAATCATTTTTTATTTTAATTTTAGGATAAATTTTGAATAACATATCATAGAAGTAAAATGTAATCATAATCCCTTAACTTTTACTATTGACTCGTTTGAGTTCTATTTTAAGTCTTGTTAAAGTATCGTATAATAACTATTATTTATTGAATTTGCCCCTTAGAACAATTAACCATACACTTTTCTACCCCTAACGAATTTAACCAAACTATTTTAGTTGTTTACAGTTTTATCCTTCCTTTCCCATCCTCCACCATACAACTGTCAGACCACTTGCAAATCCATTAAACCATTGCTGATGAACTGTCTGACCATCGTGATCAACCGCATCTGAGCCCTCGCTGCAGCGAATGACACTAAGGTTGATGCCCGCAAGCCCTATGTTAACGCGATAGAGTCTGAGGCAGCGCCACACAATTCCTAGGCCACCACGAGCGACCCTCGGGCTAGTACAAGTCAGCTCAACCCACCGCAAGCGAGCCTCAAGCTGCCACGAGCAAAGCCCAAGCTAGGTTGAACATGTGATTTTTTATTGATGGCGTGGGACCCATCGTTCTTCGATAATTTCACTTAACACTAGGTGGTGGTGAACGGTGATCCGGCAATTTGATGGTGGTCTAGCAGGTCTAGGTGAAGTATGATGGAGGGCTCGATGAAATTGTAAAGAACTAAAATTATTAGGGTTGCAAAAGTCTAAGGTTTATTTAGAAAATTACCTTTTATCAAAATTGTTAGAAAGAACCATGGATGCACCATAACTTTTAAAACGAAATTTTAAGATGACAAAAATTAAAAATATAACCCAAATAAAATAACAGTTAAAGTTAAGGGATTATGATACACTTTACTTATATATTTGAACAAGTTATACTTAAAACATTATTTGGTGTGGACATCTCCCTATACTAAGTAACTCTTTATCCTAGCATCAGTGAGACCTCTGACCAGTCTCTCTCTTATTTTTTTTGAGGAAAAGCTCATATCATCAAATTCAAAAGG
>JBBYHH010331638.1:0-31508 GCA_038382905.1 Daphne laureola | reverse complement strand
GTCGATTTTATAGAGTGGTTGGTGAGGGAAGGGAAGATCGATTCTGAGCAGGGAATGGTGAGGGATGAGTGACGTCGGCGACTTGGTGACGGTCAATCTTCAATCGGCCGATGGTGAGGGATGAGCTAGGGATTCGATTTTGATTTGGGGATGGGAGCACCAGACCAGAGGAAGAGACGGACGACCAGAGCCAGAGGTCCAGAACGATTAACCCGTTCATTTTTTTTTTGTTTTTTTCATTTAATTCCTTTTAGTCCTCAAACTTTTAAGATTTGGTCAATCAGACCCGGGTTGGTACCAATGAGTCAGCCCGTTGGTATGGTTAGTACCAACTGGTCAGCCCGTTGGTACTAGTACCAACTGGTGAGTCCGTTGGTACGAATACCAACGGGCCTACCCGTTGGTATCCTATATATTTTGGCCGTACCAACGGGCTGACTCGTTGGTATGTGTTACCAGAGACTTTACCAACGAGTTAGCCTGTTGGTACGTACCAACAGGTTAAATTGCCTGTTGGTTCAGCCTGTTGGTTTTGAAAGATTTTCTAGTAGTGAAAGCTGTGGTTAGGAAGTCTGCTAGCAGAGTCAAAGACTGTAAGAGAGAATGATGATAGTAACCATTCTCTCAACTTATTACCAAGGTGGAATACTTTGGTGTAATAGGTCTTGCTTCCAACACTCGGAAGAACCATAGGTAGACAAGGAAATTAAAACTTTTGAAGGAACGGGATTGGTAACTAGAAAGGAAAATTATAAGTATTATAGATAGTCAGGAGTTGAAGAACCAAATAGGGAATTTGAGCATCCGTTAGTAAAAATTGTAAGTGACTTGTGACCTAAGTAATTGAAATTTCTGAAAACTGAACTGACTACTGATAAGAAGAGACTTACGAAGCAAGCTACTGAAACTTCCCGATATTTTTTAATGTGTAGAAGAATCTTCTATACCGGACTTCGAGGGCGAAGTCCTTTAATAAGGGGGAGGATGTTATGACTTGTCCTGCCGAACATGTCATAACGGATGTATTTATTAAAATGCTGGGTAAATTTGAAAGAAAAACTAAAACTGAAGGCTTGTTTGATAAATAGGAAGAAGATTTTGTGACCTAACTCTCAATATTTAAAGTTATAAACACTATTGGTGACAAAACTGTCAAGATTAAAGGAGGGCTCAAATGAAAATATAGGTTAAAGTGGGGTTTTTATGTAAGTTTCTAAACACTTAAAGGGCTAAATAATAAATTACTATATTAATGTTATTATTATTATTATTATTATTATTATTATTATATATATTTATATATTAAAAAGAAGAAAAGAATCATAATCATCTTCATCATCTGTTCTTCATCCTTGGCTGCTCTCGACGCAATGAGCTGGAGGCGACCGCCCTTGGAGCGTCGTGACAGGGAGACACCGGCGTTGAGGGAAGTTCCACCGGCGAGGCGACGATGAGGGAGTGAGATGGGATGCATGGTTGAGGCACTGGTGAGTCTCCCTACCACCTGACACGAATGACGGGAGTAATTCACCCAATGAAATCGTCGGTGATCCTGAGGTAAGAAACTTACAAATTTCACTCTTCTTCACATGTTTTCTCCTTCATTACTGAAATGCATGATTAAATGGAAGAATTGCATTGGTTGTTCTTGAATTGGTCGATTCTATTCTTGAGAAATTTGGGGATTTTGAATGAAATGATGATTTCATGTGTTGTGTTGGTGGATTCTGTTAACTTAGTGGTAATTGATGAAATTTGATGAAATTTGAAGGGTTGGTTGGTTAACTGTGAATGTCCGATTGTTTGGGTAAAAATGGGGCCGAAACCTGTGTGCCAATTATTTGGGGATTTTGATACTTGAGTGGTTGTTGTTAGGTGTATAAACATAAAATTATGGAAGATTATGTGATAATCCAGAACATTGTACACTAGGAACACCATGAAGGTCGAATATTGTGGTTGTGATATTGTTGTGGTTGAAATGGTTGTTTCAGGAAACGGAAGGAGAATAACACCTTGACTGTGAGGGAAATGTAGGTTTTGTCTTGTGTACGTAGGCAGTCTTACACACACCCCTACACACAGCCATGTGTGTGTAGATAGTCCTACACACAGCCCTACACTCACCCCTACACATAGCCCTCTGTGTGTAGATAGCCCTACAAACAACCCTGTGTGTGTAGACAACCATGCGCACAACCCTACACACAACCCTGCACACACCTAGCCATATAATTGTATGACACAAATGTGTGCACCAAATGCTACTGAACTGTATTATTGTCTTCATGTGGCAATGGTATAATTGTACACTGAATAATGACTAGGACACTCGGAGCATTGGAGCATGAAGACTAGGAGACTGACATATGGGTGGGAGCTAAACCGTGAGTGGGAGCTGCCGCAAGAAGACAAAGCCATAATGGGGAAGGGATTCTTTCTTGATGAATGATAAGCCCTCAGGGCTCCCCGACGAGAATATGCATCTTCCCCACGGGAGTGCGAGCCACTCCTGTAAGTCCCTCAACCCTTCTCTCATTAATTCATATTATCTTCCACTGCAAGTTGCGTTACTTTACTTATTTATTTATTGTCATTCAAAAACTCACTCCCCTCAATATAACTTGCAAGGAACCGTGCTACGTCAATACTAGAGAGAAGGCTGAGACTGGAACTTGAAGATGGAAAGCTGCAACAACTAAAGGAAGGCTCGGGAGGATCCTTTGACGCTAGTGCTGTAACTTTTATTTCTTCTTTCTCACTTAGAAAGTAACATACACACTTTGACAATTGGTCTGTACTCGGCCATTAATTTGATAAACTACTCTTTTAAAGTATTTTCACTTCTTTTAGGTATTTTGGTTTACAAACATCAGAGCAGTTTAGTGAAACATCTTGGGAGTTATGCCTTCAAAGCACAGTTGTCTCTGCGGTCGGTTTGGGATCATAACAGAACTCCCTTCTGATGTAGTCAAACCTTATGGAGAATGATCTTCAGAATGATTGCAGCTTTGTGAGTGATAGCTCGAGAGTTTCTTTTATGTGTGAGTGATGAAGATGAAGAGTATTCACAGAATGTACAGAGCTGAGTAGTCTATCAGTTATGTGTCTCTTGTTCTTCATCTTTATTTAGTGATTTGCTTCTTGTATGAATGCCTTGAAGCCTGACATTCATGAAGCTTGAATTCTGAGCAATCCTAGTATCAATGCGTTGATGCCTACTATATCAAGCGTTCCTCGATTTCTTTCCATATATGATCAGATTTCGATTTGGAAATCCAATATCTTCTTGATTCTGATTGATAATTCGACCGTTCTTCCAGGGATGTTATACCAGGATTAGTCCTTCAATTTTCCTACAAATGTGGCTCAGAAAAAAAATCCACATTAATCATGAAATTGGATATAAATGCTCATAATCCGAAATATGCAAAGTGTTCTTCACAACACATGAATTCTTGCACTTTTGCATACTTTGCAATTTAATCTCATTGCTTTTTATCTAATCACACAAGAATTAATAATCTTGGTGATTACTCCTAAATTTATCAAAACAGTGGAAATAAGCCCTTAAAGTTTTGGAATCATTAAAACAAAAAGTGGTTTTAAGACAACAAAGTCAACACACTACACTCTAGTGTACAACATCAACTCTGTGGCAAAGTGCTTTGTGCGCAAGGTGTGCGCCAATGTGTACGTTGGATGTACACACACTGCACCAATGCCACCTAAAAATTGAATTTTTCCAGAGCTATCTGCTAAGTGTGTGCTCAAGTGTGTGTAGATTGTGCGCATATTGTACCATTATTGAAAAGATTTTTCAAAAAATTGCTACCTGTACGTTAGAGCCTAGAGCACAGCGCCACAGAATTTTGATAGTTTTCCTTTTCTTCACCCAAACTTTATCCCAACCTTTGGTATCACCCAAAACACCTTCCAACATGATCAAACACCACAATTCAAGCATAAGGTAGTCTTAGTAAGTCTCCAATCTTTGAATTGAGTAACCAAGGTAAAGATTTTACACTTTTTTAGCTTAATTGTACATTTGGAGATTGCATGCGTAAATGTGAGATCTTGTGACTTGCATGATTTGTACAACTTCAAAATGGTGTTTGAGTGTTAGGAAGCATGTTAGATTGGTTGAATTCTGCCTACTTTTACTTTGAGCAAGTTTTTGCAAACTGTGAAACATGAACACCTCTAATGAGCTTTAAGTGAAATGTGTCTTGTTGCATTGTAATTCTATGCCATGGTGTATATATGATCTGTATTTCATCTTTTTATGGATATCATTGTTGATTGTGTTTTGAAAAGATCAAAACTTCATGTCATGTTCTTGATTGTTGCATGCAACATAGGCCTTTGTGCTTGGATTGCATACTTGAAATGTTTAATGATTCTCACACAATTACTAACATGTTGTATTTGGGTTGTCTTGCCTATTTTTTACTTGTGCACATGATCTTTGATGCATATTTGGAGTGTGCCAAGTCGTTTGAGCTGGCTTGAGAGTCATACACTTTTGGGTTGCTATTTGTTTGTACACTCTCGTACCAGGACTTATTGCTGTATTTTTAGGTACATGTTGATGGATATATGGCAGCAAGATTACATAAGCTATGTACATGTGGAAGGATAGCTTTGGGATAAACTTTTGCTTAATCCCAACCTCTACAGGTAGAGGGGTCCTTTTTGGGCCCCCAAGTATGGTTCCTCATTCTCTCTCTTATTTTTCCGCTTCATGCATGAGGACATGCTTGATTTTCAGTTTTGAGGGGATTTACACTTGTAAACCATGTAGGAGATAAGGGATTGTAACATGAGCAGATTACTTGATTTTGAACATCATGACTCGAGCAGTGTATGTATTATCTTGAATTGTGACTTAATGTTTATGCTTCAGGAAATTTAGTTGATGATTAGGATCTTCATGAACTTTCATGCATGTCATCATTGTAGTGGTATGATTTTGTTCTCGAAGTTTTAAATGGAGATTTTAGCCGTGAGGTTTTGAGCCATTTTGTTTTTCAATTTTATGACTTATTTGTGAATTTACTTTCATGAGAGATGTTTTTCCTGGTGTGTTGAGCTATATCTTGCTTGTTTGAAACTTGCACAAGTCCACATAGTTGTATGTCTAATCGGGAAGAAGATGACAAATTATGATGAGCCAACTGACTAGAAAAGTCAACCTGTACATACTTCCATTAGGGAGCCCCTTTGAGCCTTGAGCCTGATTCATTCTTGTTACCACATCCTGAGCTTATCCCTTCACTTGCAATATCCTTTTAGTCCTGTGATGCTTGAACATGTTTTGATTGGGCGTAGGTATTGATTATTGAGAGATGTGATGTATAGTGAGTTTGGAGGGGTTTTACTTATTGCTATTGAGCTTTTGAGTGTGAGAAACCTCTGAATATATGTTGTTCACTTTGTTGTCTCCAACCATTTGTTTTGATGATTCCAAAATATTGAGGACTATTTTGCAATGTTTTGATAAGCTTAGTGTCTTCACCAAGATTTTTATTTCTTGGTTGTTAAGATAAAAAAAATATTGGGATTAAAGTGTAAAGTATTCAAAAATATAAGAATTTTTGTGTTATAAAGAACACAATACATATCTCGGCATATACTTGTTTTGATCCAAAACATTTATTAACGTGGACTTGTTTCTTAGCCACATTCATAGGTTTTCAAAGAAGACATGTTGAAGATCAATCATATGGAAAGCAAAGGTCATATTCTTCATCAGATTAAGGAAAACTCGGATTGACAAGAGATAATCAGCTCAGAAAAGGAAAGAAATCAATGAAGCGTATGATGCAGTGTGCATCAATGCGTTGATGGCAGAATGTTCAAAATACAAGCTTCATGCTTTACAAGTTCTGAAGCAATCAATCAAGATGTCATTCATTCCACTACTGAGCAACAATATTAAGAGAAAGATTACAAGTTTGAAGCTCTCAACGAAGCTTAATATCAAAGAAGAAAATCCATCAAGTTGCTGAAGTCAATCTTCATCAACGCGTTGATGGAAGATTATAGAAATCTATGAAGATCTGCAACGGCTAGAAATCAATTAGCTAACGGTCAGATAGCTCCAAAAAGGAATAATTTCACACGTAATGGCTATGAAATAATCACAGACGCTCCTACCCATTTACGTACATCATGGAGCCTATAAAAGAGGAGGAAGGAAGAGACCGACATAATACACAATTGCGTACATTCTGTGAATACTCTTCATCCTTCTACTTACTCTCATAGATCAAGAAAACTCTCGAGCAATCATTCACAAAGATGCAATCCTCTAGAAGATCATCTACAACCATCTTTCACTACATTAGAGAGATCATCAGAGAAGCCTTTTGTCTCTACATTTTTTATTGTATAAAGCTATCTCTTTAGAGCTTACATTGATCAACTTCATTAGTTGGTGGTGATACACCAGTTCTTCATCACTGAATAAGTTAAACTTTCCAAGGAAGAGGAAGGCTGATAGCATACTCTATCAACGTGTTGATCACAGTTTCTACCGTCAACACTCTAAGTCTTGTTAGTCTGGCAACCTTGGCATAAAGTCCTCTGTGTCGGGTAGCCATTGTACATGTTCTGCGTGTCAAGCAATTAGTCCTATTAGTCAGGAAATTTGTAAAGACACGTTAGTCAGGCATTAGGCGTAATGTCCTATATGTCACGTAGCCTTGCTGAAAGACTTGTGTGTCAGGCACTCTATATAAGCCTTATGTGTCAGGCTTCAGTTCTAGTGTAGAAAATCACAAGTGTGACTTTAGTAGAGGATGTAGGCCAAGTTGACCGAATCTTTATAAATCTTTCTATTCTTCACTCTTCTACACACTTCTATCTGTGCACATCATCAATGCGTTGATAGCTTACTGTTGCAAGTATACTCAACTCTGATCTATCAACGTGTTGTTCTGAGATTTTTGGTTGCAAATCCAAAAGGTTTTAAATCTGTTTTAAGACCAATTCACCTCCCTATTGGCCATACTTGAGTCTACAATTAGTATCAGAGCAGGTTTCTTTTGAAGACCATTGCGGTTTAAAGACAAAGATCAGATGGCAAGAACATCCATGTATGAAGGACAAATCACAAACATATAGTTGATCATCGAAACAAATATTTCTTTAACTCAAGCAAATAAACCAGATTCTACCTAAAGCTATAAAGAACCCAAATAACTTATTGATAAATTAACCAGAACAAGCGTCTAATTAATTCCTTAATTCTAAGTAACTAGATATTGAAAAGCAATTTCTAATCAACCTAAAACTAACATGAAGAACAATGATCGAATTGTTTATTCCAAGCAACCACCTAGAAAAGCTAGTATGGTTTAACCTGTCCTAATTCTTCTTTATGAATTAATAAGAAATTTATGAAATTTAAAAATTAATCCACTTGCTTCTATCAAATTCTTTCACACAAGCGGCTAGAGAATTCAAGCATGATCATAATTTCATAACCAATTCAACAAGCGAGAATAGGAAAATCAATTGTAATAAGTAAGTACTAAGAAGAGATAGATACTTGAAGTTCAAGAAGATTATAGTTCGAATCAATTCTCACAACCAAGAGTTTGGAGATAGAAATCTGACCCTAGACCAAACTAAAGAAATTACTCTGACATGTTTTGAGAGTAAGCAGTAGAAGAATTGAAAATTGAAAGTTAAGTGTTAAGAAAAGAAAGAGGTCTTCTGCCCGGCTGTGTTGTTTTAAATAATAACTAGAGTAGTCCTAATCCAATAATGAGTAGAATTCCCAAACTCACTTGCTGTAGTTAGCTGAACTCCCAAGTTGATGCAAATTTGGACTCCTATCGGCCTGCTTCCTCTTCATCGTTTCTTCTTTGGGACAAATTACCAAACATCTGGTATGCATTACTTTCCTCATAACACCAACAATATTTATGGCATAAAGCTTCTACCCAATCAGCAATAATAAGATCACAATCATCTGAGAAGCTGAAAATCCATTTCTAACTATAAATCACGTCCGTAATTCAGACTTGAATTTGACAAAAAAACAACTCAATCGCACCTGATGTAGTATCTTCTCACAGCCTTTCTTGGATTCAACTCCACTTGATCTTGTAAACTGAAATGATGCAAACGACTAATTCATTGGCCAGCTTGAAGTGTAGTTCCGAAAAGGATTTGAAGTGTTGAATTACAGCTCAACACTTTGCTGCTCCCATGTATGATAAGTTTAATCCACGCTGAACCGAATAAAACTCCTCAGTTGTGTCTCACTCACATCTCAGGCCTTAAAGTTACTGCATTTTTTCGACTAGGTCACCAAACTTCCCTTTCAACTATTCTGGCCATCGCAACAGCAGCAGGTCTCCATTTTGAAACAAACTTTCGACACATTTAGAGTCCGAACTGGGTTTTACGTTCTTCATATGAAATTTAGCTCAGGCTTTCGTCTTTCAAATGCATCTTGAATCATCCAATTCCAACATCCGTAGCTCAAGTTATGAATTTTCTACCAAGACATCTTCATTCTGAAAATAATCTGAAAATAACACAATCATAAATATTTGCAAAATCAACAATTAAATCCTATTTTAATCAACTGTCTCCAAATAAGCTCTAAGATATTAAACATACTCAAAATAGAACTTTAAAGCTAAAAAATTATTAAAATAGCTAAAGTATGAGAAGAATAAATATAATAAATATCAATTTATCAGACGGTGGTTCACCGGCGGAAGGGCGGTGGTATGCAGCAGCATGCTAAGGCTCTAGGATGCTATTGATGGGGAGGAGGTCAAATTGTAGAAGTCTAAAGTTTAAAGATAAATTTGTCAGTTTTAAAAAATTTAAGCTGAAAATAAAATGTTTTCCGAAAAAAATTAACGGAATCCGTCAACCTATTTAACGGTAGTGGCAAATTTACCCAATTTCTCAAACATCAGTAGTAATATAACCCCCCAGAAAATATTAGTGGTAAAAAGTTGTCAATCCCCAAACATTAATGACAAAATGATCCATTTTTCCTTTCTTTTATGAAAAGATTATGTGAAAATTTTAAATTTATATTTTTCTCACATATTTTCCCAATTTATTTTTTTCCAGAGATTTTGACATTTTCCCTTAAAAATCTTGTAATAAATATAAATAGGATGAATTTTTTATGTGGTGATTTGTTTTTATACCATCATCTTTTAATAGAAGCAATCCAGTGATTTGATTTTATTAATAATACTTTTATGATAAATTTATGAACCATTCTCCTATAAAAAAATGATGGTAAAAAATGATTCTGAACTCGTATCGTCTCCTGATTTCTGTGATTTACTCTCCTCTTATGGGCTGGTGGTTCTGCATCTTTAGAAGATGCTTAATTTTGTCGTTCTCAATGATTTATTTTATAATATTCATTTATTAATAAAATAAATCTACCTGTGTTAAAAAAAAAAACAGAGATTTGTGTCTGACGTCGATGATGGACAATCGCCAAAAAAGACAACATTTTTCAGCAAAACGAGTTTCACTCATTTTACAAATTAATTAATTCCTTAAAGATATCTTATTTGGACAAAAAGACTATTGTTTTTGTATACTGATACCATTATATATATATATATATATATATATATATATATAACATTATCACACAAACTTCGAACAAAGTTTTTTTTTTTTATTTACCCCACTGCCTTATGTCCTAAAAGCCATTTTTAAGAAAGTTTAAAATAAGTTATAGTATTTGTTGATTTAAATCTGAATAAATCATTTTAAGGAAAAATATTAACTGCAATAAAATTGTGATTATACAGCATACAAAAATTTAGGTGATACAAATATAATAAAAAAGTTACTAACTAATTGTCTCAGTTGACTGTTTTTGCCTCTATAACTTATCTAGCTATTCCTTTTTTTATGGATGTTTTTTTTACATAAATTTGTTACTTTATTATGTTTAATCTAATTTCTCATTATTAAATTTAATTTGTGTGGTCTTTTTTTTTTTTTTTTGGAATAACGATTTAAGGAGTGATTTTAAGTCTTATAAAAAAAAAGGAGTGATTTTAAGTTTTAAAAAGTGAAAGGGAAAATTGTGAAAAAATGGGAGATATACTAATTCGAGAATTTTGTTATGTTGCATAATTACAATTATATTGCAGTTTCCATATTTCCTTATAACGGATTTTAAATCTTTCTCAAAACAAGTTCAGGAGGCTAGCGAAGTAGAGTAAATAACAAAAAGGTTAGTTTGTTTGATTTTTTTTTTTTTTTGAACTTAAACTTGGTAATATCATTAATCGAAACGACCCAAAGTGACAAAAGTGCACATAAAAATAAAGAACAAATCACAAATCGATCGAAAAAAAAAGAAAGATGAGAAACGGTCTTCAAAATAATCAACATATTATGACACTAAGTAAGTACAAAATAAAAAAAAAAATATATGAGAATAAAATTACTATAATAACAGATAATTATCTCATAAAAGTCAATATATTGACTGAAATACACCTATAAATGCATGGATTCATTGAGATGAAATTAGACGTACTTAACCATGCAGGTACAGAGGAAACAGTCCACCACCCTGTTCTCAAATTAAATCAACAGAAACATGAACAAACAACACCAACAAGAAAAATCGATAAAACAATGGAGATCCAAGAAAAAAAATAACTAAACAGACTAAGTGGTTCTCGCTTCCAAACTATTCCGAGTTCAGGAGATCATGGCTCCGGGTGGAGCGGGGCTTCCGACTCCACCAAACACTGCTCCAATACGACTGTTGCACATCCCCCACATACATACCCATGTTTCAATGCCACCTTAAAAAAGACCCAAACCAGAGAAATATGGGCTGGGCGGGTCTAGTGGTTCATCAACTCGCATGCAGGGTATGAGTGGCGTGCTCTAGCCACTGGTGTCGCCAAAACAACAGCCAAAACGGCGGAATGAAGGGCGGCGACGACAGCAGCTTGTCCCGACGAGCCCAAGAGGGAGGCCCGCTACAATCCGCACCTAGAGGCCGCTGGGATCCAGAGGTGAAGCGCAGATGCGCCCAGCCAGAGCGTCTAGCAACCCATCTCGTGGGAATCCCGAACCCGCGGCGGAGGAGGAGCATGGTGGCGGCGGTTTGGCTCCTGCGTTGCAATCTTGAGGAGCAGTCACCGATCGGGAGGAGGACCATCGCTTGGGAGAAAGAAACCGGCCAATCGGCCAACACAAGTATCGATCTAGTGGTAGAGACGTGCCACCGACGGTAGCAAACCCAAGACCGGCGGCGGCGCGCCAGAATCGGCAGAAAAGGCCTTTGGCGGCGGGGCTTCTTGGCGGAAACCCTAGAGGCATCGGGTATATTTATATTTTTTATTAGGTTTGTTTGAATTTTGAGAACATAAATGGTAGTGAAGTAGGTTCTTTTTTTTTTATAAAGAAACTTTTTCAAGGGTTTAAACTGTAAAGCAGCCAAATCTCGTTTTGCTGAAGTTGTTGTCTGTTTTGGCAATTGTCCATGGCAACTGCTCGAGAGAGTATCCCTAGCAAATCCCAATTTTCCCATATGCATGACTTTTAGGCTTGTTCCAAAGCGAACAGTGAATTAACATAGTTGTGTGGTGCAAATGAACTTACAGTATCTACAAAAATTTCTCCAAATTGGAGAAATAAATTCATAATCTCTAAATTATTTGTATTTCAATTCCAATAAATTTCTCATTTTTTGAATAATCATTCATTTATTATAACAATAAAAATATTCTTCATCTTTGATTGATAAGTATTAAATTATTTTTTATTTGAAACTTTGAAATAAGTTAATTTATGTTAATACCTTGGTTTCTAATTATAATTTAATTTAAGTTATTTTATGTATGTTTATTAAAGAATTTGGAGAATTACGTACTGATTAAATCCCACGTGAGCAGCACACACAGTAAATGCCACTAAAAATCTTTAGTGCCACAACTTCTAGTGGCTTTTTCTTTTTTCGTGTGTTGTTGTATTCCGTAGATGTCTTTAGTGGCACATTTCTAACTTATAGTGGCACATATTGTGTGTCGTTAATTGACATTTCATTTGTCTACTAGAAGACTACAAATGTTAATACCATTACTTTCTACCAAAATATTGTTTTAAGTTTGACTTTTAAGATCTATCACAAAAATAGTATAATTTCTAAAATGTTTAAGATGGTATAAATTAATATGAGTTAAATCGTATGAAGATGGGTACTAAAAAAAGAAACATTCAATGAATAAATCATGTATAATTAAAGAATAAAAAACAAATGAGAATGTATCTCATGTGGCTCACAAGAATTGTTGTAACAAACAAGAGTACAACTTCTCTTGGTAATGGAGGAAGCATTATGGGTGTGTATGACAATAGCTTTTCAAAGTAGTTTTTGCAACTATTTATCAGTAGCATTTTGAGTTTAGCGTAGTAGTTTGATTTCAATTATTATAAAATTATCAAAAACATTACAGTTAATTGAAACATCTATCCCCAAACGGTGCTTTCGTTTAAAAGTAATATTACCTCCGTCCCTTTTTAGATGTAACATTTTGACTGACACGTAGATTAAAAATTATACTCTCCGTCCCAAAAAAATACTACACATTCTTTTTACTGCTTTACAGTATTTAATCTATGATTTATTTTCATAGATGTTTAGATATTTAAAGCGAAATAATTTATATGCATATCATAATTAAAAATATAAACTTTTAAAATATATTTTTTTATGAATTTTTTAATTTTTTTTTATATTAAAATTTGAGTCTAAATATTGAACTTTGAAACAATAAAATGAAAGTGTAGTATAATTGGGGATGGAGGGAGTATTGAATTGAGAGTGAAAATGTAAAATTCGTTTATAAGACAAAAGTAGTGTTCTTTATTGGAAAAAGAAAGTAAGGATAATAAAATAAAATTAATGTAAAATTTGTTTCATAAAAGGAAATATAAAAAGTGTTTTGGGACAACAACCCAATAAAAAATTGTAGCAATTTAACGGGAGGGAGAGAGCAATTTATTTATATTATGTGAGAGTAAATCATCCACATCACCATAGCTCCAACGTAGAGAATGGCCAACCCAACTAAGAATTCTTGGCTGGTTTTGAGATATGACAAACCACCTAACTAATGGTGGAGTACTACTCCCTCCATACTCATCATTTAATCCATTTGTGTTTGTTGTATTGCACTATTTAATCTATGATTAATGGTAGAGTACTACTCCCTCCATACTTTTTCTAAATATTTTTTATTTTTTCCTCCCATTATTTATTTTTGTAAATATTTGAGTCAGATATTTAATTTTGAAATATTAAAGGCAAATAGATCAATTATTTAAGGACCATAAGAGTATATAATAGTAGTTGACTACCCTTTTCAGAACTATAAGACAATTAAATGACCCTTTCTCTTATGAATACTTTGTGCAGCCAAATTCTTGAAGATCAAGACACCCATAGCATACAGATGGAGGAAAGCGTGGGGAAGAAGTCACCTGAAATATGGCATCAACTTTGCTGCTGGAGGGACAGGAGTATTTGACACCTTGTTCCCTGGTCCAAACATGACCACTCAGATTGACTCCTTCCAAACTGTTCTTGCTAGTGGTGACTACACTAAGACAGATCTCACTGCTTCTGTCGCACTTGCCACAATTTCTGGAAATGACTACTCTTATTATATCAGCACTAACGGTTCAGCACAGGTAGGCTTTACTTCAGCTTCAGCTAACATTTGGGTAAATTATTTCTCTGGTCTTAGTATAGATTATTCTTTTTTTACTTCTAGTTAAGTGATTATATAAGGGGTAACATTAGAAACAGTTTCTTAAAACTGGTAGCCATGATAATCTCAAGTGGCTGATTCAATGAATTGATCACTTCATTTAGTCACATAGATGAATAATTATACGAAATTCCTCCTAGAAATAGATAAATGTACTTCCCTAGTCCCATTTTGGCTTTGAAACGCCCCATAAATTGATGTCATTTGTTCTAGTTTTTTTATTTATTTTAGAACTCTTGTACTCTTTCCGTCCAGATAAACTGTTTGGAACAGAGGTAGGTAGTGATTTTTACTCCATACGTTCCCATAGAAGGAATATTTATTTTTAAAAGGAAGTGGCATGATACCCATCCCGGTTACAAATGTACTATACTTCAAGCATGCAAGTATCCCCTAGGTAAAGGATCTTAGAGAGAGGTAACCACAAGTTTTATCTTTATTTGCTAGGGGTAAATTCTTGGAGTTAAGGTTAGGATGAATAATTGAGCTGCTTGTTCTACAAGTTAGCTTGAGTGTGCGTCCTGAAGGCTTTGCACATTGTAGTTTGGTGACAGTAAGTTTCATTTTATCAGTTTGGTGACAGTAAGTTAGCAGGACTAGAGCAGGTTTCGATGTATTGGCTTGTACTATTTAAATGGACTCAATAATACTTCCTCTATCCGTAAAAGATTATATCATTTGTTTTGATAGTTTCATAATATCTAATCTATAATTTATTTTCACATATTTTTAGATATTGAAAATTAGAAAATTCATGTGAATCATAATTTGATACCTAAATTTTCTAAATATATTTTTTCTTATTATTTTTATGAATATTGAAATAACAAAATCGAATGATACATTTTTTGACGGACGAAGGAAGTATTAGGTTGGTAGGCGTACAAATTACTTGTGAAACCTATTATTGTTTTCAACAATCTGGTATAAGAGCCGCAACTTTGATAATGGCCTACTCAAACTTTGCAAGGCAAAAGATTCCCGTACACGCTCTAAAAAGAGATAGGCTTAATCCTAAAGGAACGTTTATACTTACCCAACATGAAGTTCAAAGGAAGAATATCAGTAGGGAGTTTGGAGGCCGGCTCAAACATCTTATACTTCCCTTTGAGATCCGGTGCCGCTTGGCCTCCAAGGATTCTTGGAGGCATTCATAAAAATCCCCGAAGGTGGTACATTCAGGCAGCTGCATTGGGGACTGCACCTCTTGTTATGGCGCAACTTGGGCCGCCACTCCCACATACCCTATCGGTAGACAAGAAAGAGTCTCTACGGCTTCCTGGTTAGACTCCGAAACTTCCTCATGAGAAGAAGTAGTGGTTTGGCTACTCGAACAACCAAACTTGTTCCTCTTCGTTGCCTTCTTTAAAGGCTCAGATTCAATAGAGGTTCCCCCTTCTAGTGTTTCCTAAAAGAGGTCTTCAAAGTTTATGTCCTCCATCTATGCAAAAAAGAGAAGGAAATTAGCTAGAGTTAATAAAGAACGTCCAAAACCACCAAGTAAGAAAGAGAAGAACCTTTGAGAAAATTCTCATGGGAGACCTCCCGGTGCAAACGTTGTATAAGCGCAATGTCGCGGGATGAGGTGGAGCTTGCCCGAACGGCCATCTTTCCAAGGTTACCGGGCAATATCCTTAAGTGGGAGAGAAGACTTTGGCTTATTAACCTCCAATGAAGGGGGATCAGGTATAGATCCTTCACGTCATCGCCGAACCATGTGACTAGCTCCCAGAGGCGATCATGAAAGGATTGGGAATTATCCTAGACCTTCTTATTTTTTAAAATGCACATGGGGTTCTTCACGTTGATAAGTTCCCCGAACTCCCAAGAAGTTTGAAGACCCCAACCTGGGGCCGGCTCCATGAATAAGAACTCCCGGTGCCATCCTTACGGCTACCGGGCAACTTCCAAGCAAAGTAGTACTTCAGAGTCGCGGTCCCTCTCTACTTGAAGAAGTAGAAGCAGTTCTTTGACTTTGACATTACCTTATAATATTGAAGGAAGGTTGAAAGCTTTGGAGGAATCCTAAACACCCCACACAAAACTAGATAAGCGTTAACATGAGCATAAGAGTTCGGGGAGAACTGATTTACCACGACTTTATGGAAAGCTGCAAGTTTCCTCAAGAACGTCGAAGGTAGAAACCAGAGGCCCACTTAAGTTGAGCTTTGAAGATGGTCATGTATGTCGGGCATGCTGATATACATGGCAGGAAGGACTGGGCATTCGGGTCCAAACAGTCCTAGGCAAAACATACAAGGACTCACACTCCCTTATTATCTCCAGGGTTGCCTTACTCTGGAAATGCTCCACCTCGTCCCAGTACCCCTCAGGCATGGGACCTTTGGTGACCAAAGCAACAGGCCCGGATGGGCGCACCGAAGATGGGATAGGAAAGGTTGGAGCCATAACCTTTGATAATTGGACGAAAAAGTCTGATAAGAGCCACCGGTTGATAAGTTATGGGGATCTGAGCCGCCACGTCAATCACTACACTATGCCGTCGATAAAAAGCCACCTCTGGAAGAACTTGATGGCCAATAAGCCCAAATAAGTAGAAAAGACCCAAAATGGTGCCTATAGAAAAAGCTCAAGTCAGTCACCTGGATAAGGTGGTCCATCAAAAACCCGAAGGCACCAGATCCCGAAGACCCTCAAGACGCCCCTGGCGCATTAGTGGTTCGAGACACCACCGCCACACGTCCCCTAACACATAACACATACCAGCCTCCTCCCCTAGATATTATAAATATACCATCCTATCAGACAAGACTATATAAGCCTGCTTCATTTGTTCATTTAACGTAACTATTCACTCTGCCCTAGGTCTGACAGTCTCTCATTCCAATACTCTATCACTTACTTAGGCATCGAAGGACCTGCCACCAGACACAACTCCGACATGGTCTTTAGATTCTGTTTCAGTGCAGGCACAATCATCACTCATGATCATGGAGTCATCCATAACCAAGATCAGGGGCAAAATCTCAAGAGCATGGTGGTCCTAACAGATGGGAGGCCACCATAACTCTACCACGCCGCCCTACAATGCCTTCGTTCCACCACCCCTTGAAAAACCTCACCGCTTACCGGAGATTAGGTCCGTTATTAAAAGTTATTGAGGAGAGAAATCAAAGAGAACACTCTAAAGCTAGAGAGCAAATGAAACAAGTGAGGATTCCACCCTCCCATCCTCCATACTTTAAGCGATTCTAGGGACGCGAAATATCACCCAGAAATAATCTGGGCCATTGAATAGAAACGTGTCATAAACCGTCTCGAGATGCGAAAAATACTCACAGCACCCCAAACGCGCAAAAGGTGGGAAAACAAAATCCCGGATGACTCAAATCCATGACACTAAGACGGGGACCATTTGAAGTCCGCAACTCTCAAAAGTCCGGATGACACACATCCGGGACACCAAAACGGGGCCATTTGAAGTCCCCAACTCTCAAAAGCTTGGATGCAGCACATCCGGAACACCAAAAAGGGAGCCATTTGAATCCCCCAACTTTCAAAAGCTCGGATGCTACACATCCGGGGCACCAAAAGGAGGGCCATTTGAATCCCTGAACTCTTAAATGCCCGGATACTTCACATCCGAGACACAAAAAGGGGGGTCATTTGAAGCCCCTAACTTTCAAATGTCCGGATGCGAAGCATCCAGAACACCAAAAGGGGAGCCATTTGAAACCCCCAACTTCCAAATGCCCGGATGCTTCACTTCAGAACACTAAAAAGGGGGCCATTTGAAGCCCCCAACTTCCAAATTCCTGATGCTTCACATCCAGGACACCAAAAGGAGGGTCATTTGAAGCCTCCAACTTTCAGATACATAGAAGCTCCAAACTAAGCTATATTTAAACCTCTCCTAAGATACAGTGTTTATTCGGACTTCTTACCAGTCAATCGGATATTTAAGAGGGGGACATGATATCCAATACGCCCAAAAGATTTTCAAAAAAACCCACATGGTTCACTACAAAACGGCCCCGTAGGCCCACAAGGATGAAATCATTCATCTTCTAGAACGTTCCAAGTCAGTACTCCGGATGAGGGGACCTCTTAAAACCTAGACCAAGCTTTGTCTGAAGGCTCAAATACATTGACAACCCTGAACGCCAACTCACCCAACTAGTTTGGGCCACCGTGACACGTGTCTCCTCACATGCAAGAATAATAACTAACCTCTTCTTCGGATATTATGAATATGCCAATGCATCAGACACTATATAACCTCAGCTCATTTACTTCATTGAGGTAACTGTTCACACTCAACCCTAGGCCTGGCTCATACTGTTCTCCCCAAAACACTCAATTGACTTGAGCGTCGGAGGACACACCGTCAGTAGAAACTCTGGCGTGGTCTCTAGATTCTGTTACTGTGTAGAAGCTTCACAACCATGGCATCACATGTCACCAAGATTAGAGGGCAGAAACTGAAGAGTAAGGTGGTCCCACGGGAAGGCCCGCCACTCGGCCGATACAATGAGCTTTCAAGAAGTAGTGCAAGAGAATCACTAGAAGAAGGTAATGGTCAATAGATTGAAAAAATCAAAACCTAGACTGTAATAGAATTGGCAAGAGGGGCATAAAATGTTAGAGTAAAATGGATATTTAAGACCAAATTGAATGAACATGGTAGGTGAACAAACATAAAGCAATATTGGTGGAAAATGGTTTATCTCAAAAGCATGGCATAGACTTCACAGTAAGGACGGTTATTGCCATTACTGCTCAAAGAAGTTGAATAATTCTTCCGTTAGATGTAAAGTCATCCTTCCGTCATTATGAAATTGAAGAGGATGTCTTTGTTAAGCAACCTTAGGGATACAATAAAAGAGGGGCAAGAACACCTTGTGTACAAGTGGCACAAGGCCTTATATGGCCTAAAACAGACACCAAAGGCATGGTTCAGTCGCATTGATGCCACTGCTGCTCAAACAAGTTGGATCTTTTTACAGTTAGATGTAAAGTCGGTCTTCCTTCTTTGTGAAATTGAAGAAGATGTGTATGTTAAGCAACCTGAGGGATAAAAGAAAATGGGCGGGAACACCTTGTGTACAAGTTGCAGAAGGCCTTATATGGCCTAAAACAAGGGTCTGGTTCAGTCGCATTGAGGCTCACTTCCTCTTTGAAGAATTTCAGCATTGTGACAGTGAACAAACCTTTTTCAGTAGAAGAAGAAAAAAAGGTTAGATAGTTATAGTAAGTGTTTACGTCGATAATCTGATCTATACCGAAAATGATGAAGGCTTGCTGAATGAATTTAAAGAAACCATGTTAAGAGAGTTTGATATGAGTGACTTTGGGAAGAATGCATTATTTTTTTTTGTATGAAAGTATTACAGAAATCAAAAGGGATCTCTATTTTCTAACACAAAAATGTAGTGGAAGTGTTTAAGAGGTTTAAGATGTTTGAAAGCAATTCTGTTCATAATCCTATTGTTCCAGGAATGAAAATCAGGAAGGCAAATGAGGGAAAAGTGGTAGATGAGACTATGTAACAGGGAGTTAGTTGGAAGTCTTATGTACCTCACCAACACTAGACCTGATTTTATGTATGTAGTATGCCTTATCAATAGGTTTATGTCCAGACCTACTGAAATGCATATGCAACTTTCCAAGAGAGTGCTGAGATACCTAAAGGGGAGAATAAATTATGGTATTCAATACCAAAAGGGATAACAAGAAGGCTTGATGGCCTACACTGATAGTGATTATGTTGGTTATTCTGAGGATATGAAAAACACCGTGGATATGTTTTCTTACTTAGCTCAGGATAGAAAGCACTCACATCAATTGTGACAAAAGTTCAACAATCAAGCTGTCAAAGAACCCTGTGCTTCATGGCCGCAACAAACACATGGATGTCAGGTACCATTTCTTAAGAAATTTGACCATGGAAGGAGATATCTTGCTGGAGCATTGTAGGAGTAAAGATCAGCTAGCTGATATGATGACCAAGCCTTTAAGGCTCGAAGCTTTTTAAAGATAAGAGAGTTGATGAGAGTGAGGGTGGTTACTAGTGTAAAATGAGTGGCAAGTTGTAGCTAGTTTAAGGAGAGAAATTGTTGGAGCTAGGATTAGGATGAATAATTGAGTTGCTCGTTCTACAAGTTAGCTCAAGTGTGCACCCTTAAGGCTTTGCACACTGTAGTTTGGTGACAATATACTTCTACTGGTTTCATTATTAGTTTTCTAGTACGACTCTAGTAGATTTTGTTTAATTTGCTTGTACTATTTAAATGGATTTAATAATATCAGGTGGGTAGGCATATAAATTACTGGTGAAACCTATTTTTGTTGTCAACATAAATTACAAAGGAACCATGAATTTTTATAGAAATACAATCTAATCTCCATCTATTTAAGAAACTAGAGTTTTGACCAGGTACTCCATCCGTTTCCAACTGCTTATGCCATTCTATAGACACGAAGATCAAAGAGTAAATAGAGTATGAGGATAAAAAAAGTAAGATGAATGTGTAAGTGAGAGGAAATGTTAGAAATAAGGAAAAATAGGCGTAAACAAGTAAAATAAAAAATTGATAAATGTTCCTTAAAGAAGAAATCGAAACAATTATTTAGGGATTTTTTTAAACGTAGTACGGGATAATTATTTGGGGATGGAGAGAGTAACATGTATGCTCTGAAAAATAGAACACATCTTTTATAAATTATCTTGAAAAAAATATTCACTTAAACTTTTATTATTCTAAAAGTTATTTATTTGTGTATTTTCTAATTATAGTGAATTAGGTATAAAAAAGAAAGAAAAGGTTAATCTCTTTCTGTTGACCTATTTCTAAGTCTTTTTTACATGGTAACAGGATTTTCCATCTTTCATTAAAAGAGTGGTCGACCAGATCGAATTGAACTTGAAGCGAATCCATGAATCAGGTGTGAAGAAGGTGGTAGTTACCGCCCTTCAACCTTTGGGTTGTCTTCCGAGAAGCGCATCTAGAATGTCGTACAAAAAATGTAATGCTACGGAAAACTCTTTGGTTGCACTCCACAACAACTACTTATACACGTCCATGGAGAAGCTCAATGCGGAGAGTAACAACAATTCTTTTATTGTTCTTGACCTCAATCAAGCTTTCTTCACTATCTTTAAGAAGATTCGGCTTCATCAAGGTATAGTGACTCACACATTTCAGTTTCTAAATTATGACTTGGGTGCATTAAGTTGGGAAGGGTTGATAGAGTTTAGGGTTAAATCTGTAAATGTTGTGTCGCTTGATAAAGATTAAGAATTGAGGAACCATTATGTTAAAAACCAATGTTACTCAGTAAATCTAAATTAAAGTAATTGTAATTTTTAATTAAAATTAATTAATTTGTGGTTGTAAATAACTAATCTATTTAAATGATGGTTTGTAAGTAGTTAGCCTAAGGATGTATGGATGGAGTTTTATGTGGGTTAGTATATATACACGTATTTCTAAAATTTAAAATGAGAATTGAGAATGTTAAAAGAATAATATAAAAAATTCATATATTTGTGGTATTCCTCAAACTTTATGTAAAGGTCTTCAAAGAGATATAAACTTTTGAATATCACATTCTAAGTTTTCTTCAACAGATTATATGTATTTTTCCAAGGGGAAAAGAGTATTAGTGAACTCGTAAGGAAATCCATCAATGTATTAACTCTTTCTTGTGAAGGTAATCCAACATTTGTAGATCAATATAAACAATGTTGCGGTGGCAGGAGCTCACAGTACTCATGCGGAGCCGTAAACGCGCAAGGAACCAAGTTATACACGGTATGTGCAGACCCTGACTCGAGCTTCTTTTGGGATGAAGTGCACCCAACAGAAGCGGGCTGGGAAGCGGTGTACTCGACTCTAGTAGTTCAAAACACTCTCAACCAGATCTGACGCTACAATGAGATGGGTTTGTTGTTCAACAATCTCATTTAAAAAGAATAAAAAAAAACAGTAAGTGTTTGTTTATTTATTTAATGCTCAACCATGCTAACTTTGGATATGCTATGGTCATCTTTCTCTTAACAGTAAAAGCAAAGATTGATTTATTTCTGTTTTTCTGCCTTGTATATGAGGACTAGAGTGAGGTTAAGGGAGATGTGAAATATATTGAATCTTGAATTTTAGAAGACTTGTTTTGTACTTCCTTGTGAGAGAGAGAGAGATGGGTTTACTTGCTTTGGAGAAAAAAAAAAGCGAGAAACATTGAGGAATTTAAACAAAAAGCACCAAACAACTGCAATTCCTTTAAAGAATTTAAAACAGAAAGAAGTGATTTATACTAAAAAGTACTCCCATCGTCTCCGAAAAATTGATAGGTTTGACTTTTATGTTTTGTGTAATAGTGTTTGAATTAAAGTTTTTTTAAGATAAATAGTGAAAAATTTAGAAAAAATAAATTTAGAAAATTTATACTTTAAATTATAATACGCATATGAAATTTGATTTTATATATTAAAATATTTATGAAATTAAATCATAGATTAAATATTTTAAAAATAACAAATCAAATCTATCAAATTTTCAAGGACAGAGATAGTAGTTTTTACTGTATATATTAAAGATCCTCTTAGTCCCAAATTTGGTAGAAAACATTAATTAATATAGCTATCTTCTCCCGACAATCTCATACAAACACTCTTTTAAAGGCCTAATTATAGTCGACTACACTGAACTATAATGATCAGTTATGAAAGTGCGTGAACTATAACTCGATTTGACTTAACATTTTAGGCTGTTGGCTCAGTAACTTGTTTAATAATATGATTCATTGATCTAACTATAACTCTTTCTAAGTTTAGGTAAAAGTGATAAAACAAAATTTAGGAACTTCATAATTGTTATTAACTATCACCTAACCACTAAACTATATATATCTATTCAGATGAACACTTAACTTATATATTCTCTTGCTTCCAATTGTGAGAAAATCCTAAATGTATAGTGGTCGGAAGTAATTAAATCAGGAGTATCGATACAAATCACAAGGACTTAGATTCTGTGTGATTTGTATGTGAATTACGACTAAACTAAACTAAGGAAATGATTGATTGATTGGTGGGAATTCAAGAACATGAAAGAACTAGAGATAACTAGAGCTATGAAAGGATGGTTATACTAGATTATCTTTTAGAAATTTTTGTTCCACCTAGACTATGGGTATAACAATGTAAAAGTAATTTTAAATATTAGTTTCATTTATGTAGGAGAATGTATCAAGTCTAAACCCCTCTCTCAAGGTGTACTTAGAGACAAAGGAACAATCTCTAGCTAAAATTAGGACTTAAGGGTGGTACAATGAGGAAAGCTAGCTCTAATGTGATGGGCTCTCGTGTCTTTTCCTTGTTGCAAGCTATGGATAGTAGGAACAAGAAATCAGTGCTAAATCAATAATGAAGCATGCTCAATCAAAGATCACCCCCTAAGCAAGCTAGTAGCCCTAGGAGAATATAACTAACAACTCACTAATAGACATGCTGAAAATAGAAATAAACATGATCAAAGATGACAACATGGTAGTAAATAGATAGAGAAAGGGTAAGAAGAGACTCTAATGTCTTGATCTTGAAGAAATTCTCAAGCCTTCCATTACATAAGCTTCAAAGCCCTAGGTAGAGGCTGAAAATCCTTACATAATTCCAAAATATGTATGTCTTGAAAAGGCTGATGAAATCTTGCCCTAAATAGCGTTTAAATATTAAGTCTACATTACCTAATTGACCGTAACAAGTTGGTCAAGTTAAACTAACAAAAATGGGGTAAAAAGGTCCAATGGGGGGCCGAAAAATGGTTACACACGGGAAACTTCGTGGAAATTTCCAAATAGCTCGCTTTGGTGCGGTGGTACATCCGCACATAAGTGTCTCACATAACCTATCATCTTTAGACTTCCGCACCGCTTACCGCATGCGTCTGCACCGTAGTTCCGCATCATGCTTCGTCCGCGCGCCAGAGGGAGTGCTCTGCACCAGAGAGCCACACCTAACGCCCGCACAACCATGCTATGCGTGAATGTTATGTGCAGCGGGAGTCCGCATGATAGGACCGCAGCTAGGCAGTTACTCTCTTCCTTTTTCAATCAACTCCCTCATTTTCTCTCCTTTGATCATTTTTCTCCTCTGCAGCTCTACAAAATGACTTGAACTCCGCCTATTAGCCCGAGATTTTCCATTTTGCTCCGCTATTGTATGATTTCCATCCCAGGCATCATAATTGTATCTTTTAATCTTCATTCCACCTTTGCACTGTCGCACCTACAAAAGATGTGAAATAACAAGTAAAGTGCACTAATGTCACATAAATCAAGCATAAAAGATATGTTTTATAGATTAAACATCTAGGAAATGTGTGTGTGTTCACACACAACAAACCCCCAAATCCAAATCATTGCTAGTTCCTAGTAACCCACATATCTACAATCTCAAAATTCACAATTCACTTATGCTTACTTGAATTAATTCTTGAATTAGAAATAAAAGTCAATAAAGAGGCAAGTGATCAATAAAGTTTTAAGACTAAGTTCTCAATGCAATAATCAGGGGGTCACTCCCTAAATGTCATACTCTCATCAAAAGGTAGTGTGTGTGTACAAAGATCTTGTCTAATGCTATCAATTCATATGGTTGTAAGTGAACCGAAACTCCTCTACCTTTATCCCTAAGGACGTTGTATGCCTAATTGATCGGATGGTCTTTCATCAAGGTTGTAATGAGGCCCGGATTGGTGAGAGAGGGGTTCGGTTGGAGCCTATGTCTGAGTATTGGCATTCATGAACGAGCAAGTTGGGCATCTATAATCTAAGACTAAACCCCAAACCCTCTTGCTCTTATGTCACTGTCACTCATTTTTCAACTTCTTTTAGATGTACTCAGCTCCTGTTTTTGAAATCCTTGGATTATACAATGAATACAAATGCCTTATTTTCTTCAAAATTTTCAGTTTGTACCATTTTCCATATTTGTTTTTCTTTTTCTCATACAAAGTGCAACTATTTTTACTATTCACAATGCTTAGACATACACTTTTTTGTTTCCAAGGATGTGTTTTCTTTTACTCTCATAGATCAACAAAAGCTAGTAATACTCCCCCCAGACCCAAGATATGCACATATCTCACAAATCAACACCTAAAGCCCAAACATACACGCATATGAAGCACAAGGATCAATGGATACTATCATTAAAAATATTGGCTTAAGGTGTGGTCATAAGAAAGAATTGGCTTAAGGCTCAAAGGGGGTATTATAGTGGAATTCATGGACAGGTTGGTTTTATGGTCCAGTGGCTCATCCTAAAATGCCATCTTCTTCTTGGCTTAGCATACAACACATGTGGATTCGAAAAGGTTACAAGCATGCAAGTTCTAGCTCAAGTATTAAACAAGATTCTCTCACAAGGAAAATTCACACATAATTTCAAAATTTTAAATTTTAGGCCTAACACCTCACCAGGTTCAAAATCCCCAATTAGAATATTGAGAACAAAATCCTACCACTTTATTGATCACATCCTTCAAAGTTCACTTAAAATCCAAACTATCAATAAGTTCCTTGAAACATAAGTATCATGTGTCAACCAAGACAATGTATCTATGACATGGATCAAGATGTCTAATAGTAAAAAACACATCACAAGGTAATCATACCAATCCAACTAAAACATGCTACAAACATAAATTCCCCCCAAACCCAAATCAAAGCATGTCCTCATGCGAAAGAAAGGGGAAAAGTAATGGATAAAGTTGAAAGGTCGTACCTTAGGGACAAATGGCCCTTGTAGTGCCTCATGAGGTGTGGGTGTCCTACTAATAGCCTCGGAGAGTCCATAAAAAGGGATGAGTTCAATTTCCTCATGTCCTCCGAGAGTGGCTACAAAAATCTTCAATCAATTTGGATTCTAGAGTCTCAATAGCATATGTAATTTACAGCATAGTAAGACTCCAAAAAATAGAAATTGTGACTCACATAATGGCATAAAAATGAAAAGAGAGATGTAATGTGAGTCACACAAAGGCATAACACATAATTTAAGCATTCTTGCATAGGTAAGAGAGTCATGATGTGAAAATGTGTGTGAGACATTAAGTGCGAAGACATATGTCAAAGCTTAACACTTAACACTCTATATGATAAAACAATGTTAACATGTAAGTGTAATGTAATGTTACTCCATGATCTAATGTTCATGACACACATCTCTTTCATATGACATATCAAAATGGAACATCAAGCTCACTTTTGACAAATTAAACCATAAAAAAGGATATTCAAAATCATCCTAAATATGCTTGACCCGGTGTCATCACCAATCATAGAACATGATACACAGCCTTAAAATTCAAGACAACTCAATGAATACCCAAGTTTTTAATTGCTCAATAAAGTCCAAGTAGAGATATTTACCTTTGATCTTCAAAAATGTAAAAACTTACAAATGGTCTTGCTCTTGAGTGTCGTTATGTTATTGGGTGATGAAGGACAATTGTAAGGTGGGGTAGCAATGAATGAGTGCATCACTTGGAGGGGTTGAAGAGGATATAAGGAGGCAGGGCAAACAATGGGAGTGTGGACTGTGCAGACCCATTGTGCGGGTGGAGGTTCGCAGGTAACCATTGCGCCAATGTCTCGGGGTCTTCTACAATGCAACATTTGTGCGGTGCGGTGGGGACTGGCACACTGAGGACCGCACGAGGGGGCATAGGCGCTCTAGACATCCATACCTGGGAGTGCGGTGCAAAGGCTACTAGCGCACTTAAGTGCAACGCCACAACTAGGTGTGGTGCGTGCGTGTCACACCAAATGGGCCGCACTGCACTAAAAACTCTGCACAACACCGCTTCCATCTGCTCAAAACCTCCGCTCCACTTTAATGGTTTTGCTTCTTTTTTGCCCAGATGTCCGCGCTGCTTATATAGGTGCGGTGGTTAGGTCCGCACCTATCCACTGAACAATGCTCAATTTCTCCATTCCTTGCTGCCTCATCACCATTTAAAGCCACTTCTTCAACCTTCCTTCTTGTGTATGCCATCCACCATTTTTAAAGCTTCATTCCATGCCTTTTCTCCAGCAATTAGAGAACCAATATTTGTCAACCCATTATTATGACCAAAATGTAAAATAAACACAAATAATTGACTAATAGTTCAAAACGTTGAGGTGCCTCCCACAAGCGCGACGTTTATAGCCTTTGGCTAGGCCTTGCTTGGATGAAATCACTGAGTTGTTGAAGATAGAAAACCCATGCCACTGATGATGTTTGGTCCTTTGAAAGGAAGGGCAGTTGATTGAAGTTTCTACTTCTTATCCTTGACCTTCCAAACATATGTTAACTTGACATTTTTTAGGTCCTTCTTCAAATGTGACAAAGGCTTTTCCCCAACCACTTTGCCCTTCTTCTTCATACTTAAAGAGGTATTTGCCAATGATTTGTTGCTCTCAAGAGCACACTCAGCCACACTTTGAATTTCTCTTCCATCGATAAGCTTGTCATTGATGATTTCACTTTTCTTGGTGGTAAGATTCTTGTCTTCTAAGATGATAGGGGACTGGACAGCCCTGATCCTCTCATCATCTTCACCATTTGAATACTTTACAGCTGGGTTTTCAAGCTGAGGGGTATCTTCCATCACTAGGTCCCCTTTGGATTCCTTCTCCATTTTCTCTCTTTCTTCCATTTTCTTCTTGAGATATGCTTCCTTCTTGCTTTCTTTTCTCACTCTCAGTTTGTATTGATCCATTGAAAAGCACTCTACTAATTCTCCATGGGAGACCTTCATAGTGTCCTCAAGATCAAATTTCACCTCTTCATCCGCTACTTTGAGAGTGCAAGTTCCATTTTAAACATCGATCATAGCCTTCCCGGTGGCTAGAAATGGTCTCCTAAGTATGATTGGCATTCTCAAATCCTCTTCCATGTAAAGTACAACAAAGTCCACCGGGAAGTAGAAATTATCGACTTTAACTATGACATCGTCCAAGATACCCCTCGGGTATGTACTTGACCGATCCGCAAGTTGAAGACATATAGAAGCGGGATTGACCTCCCCTAATCCTAACTTCTTGCGCACCAACCACAACATCAATTTGATGCTTGCGCCAAGGTCACATGGTGCCTTGTTGATACAATCCTAGCAAGGTCAATGCATGAAGATGGAGATGCAAGTCATGCAAGTCAAGCCTCTGGTCCAAGTACAAAGGAAGGAAAGGAAAGCATTGAAGGCCCTAAACCAAGGACTCATACACTCCAAGGTTTAGGAGGACCCATGACAAGGTCTCGGGCCAAGAAAGCTCAAGAGTGCCTTACCTTGTTTATGGGTACCTTGGCGACCAAGCAAGAGCAACAAGAGGAGCATCAAGTATTGGGCCTCAAGCCAGACATCCTTGGCATGCAATCGGATGAGGATCAAGTGGGATACATCAAGGAAGGAACCATCTCATGGCTCAAAGACCCAGCTGAAGCTCATTTCCAAGATCACTCAATACTTAGCCATTTTATGGGCTCTTTCGACACTCAAAACCAAAGTGCTCCAAATATGGTCTAATGTGAACTCATTGTGTAGCTTATTAAGAGAGGAAACTAATGGCACTGGTTTCACTTAATTTGGACTTCAAATGCAGCTCGGGGACCCAATTGAAGATTGCAAAAGTGTCACCATCAGTAGTGGTCCCCTCCTGAAGAATAAAGAAAAAACCCATTAAGGAGAGACTAAGACATGTTTGAACGGTTCTTTCCTCTTCAAGCTACCATCCTACCACACTTTAGAGACATTTCAAATGTAATTTCATATTAAGACACTTTTGGTAATGTTTAGTTAGCTAAATAGTTTAATTAGCTTAGTTAACTAGGGTTAGCATCTAAGTAAGGCTGAATTGTTTTAGTTAGTTGCTAAACCTAGGGCAATGTAGTATTTTCATGTTAAGACGGATAGGAATGGGATACCCTAGGGTATAGATTGCGGCCGAAAAATACTTTGAAGTTTAGAACTCAAATTTTAACAAGATTGAAGAAGCTTTTGCTCTCTCTTGTTCATTTAGGGTTCTCCATCTATTTTTCACTATCCAGCCCCTAGGTTCAATTCATTTGACCTAGGAACTAAATTTGTATTGCTCCAACATCCTATTGGAGAGCTGCTAGATCCACCCCATCAACCACGACATCAAATCAAATCCGAGGATGCATCTTGCTAGGGTTTCAACCACATCTATCTTTACACATCCTTCCTCTTTAGATCCGGGCTGTATGAGCTTCCTAACACCATAAGAGGTTCATATAAATTGGTATAAGAGCTTCAAGTTGAGAGGAAGGGAGTTTTTTTCAAGGAAACTTGCAGCCGAATCAACAAAGTACCAAAACCCTAGTTGTTCATCCTTGAAGGTACTTATTATTCTTGTTTGTTCTTGTTGTTTTCACAGTTTAATATTCTTTAAAACCCCATTTTCAAGTGTTTTAAGTTGTTAGAACCTTTTGTTCTTCAAATTTTGTCTTGGGTTTGTGGTGATTTTCAAAAAGGAAACCGATTTCAAAAAGTTTCAAAGTGCAAGTGAAGTTCTTCTCAATTTGTTTGTTGTCAAGTGTTCTTGGTTGTTCAAAGTGTTCTTAAGCATTGAACCCGAAACCCTAAGACCAAAAAGAGGTCTTTGTGGTTGTTCACAATCTCGGGTGAGCATGAAAAGAATGAGAACACAAGTGTTAAAGAAAGAAAAAAAAAGCTCAAGGGAGCATCAAAAGAGTGAAAGTCTAGAAAAAGAGAAGGATTGTTGTTGTGATTGTGTCTTGGTTTCTAAGGTTCTTTCACCATAAATCTTGCATAAACCAAAGACCATTTTCAAAATAACAACCCTACTTCTTTCGGCCCCCAACCACCCGGAGAAAATTTTCACAAAAACCTAGCTACCAAACGGTAACGAGTGCTTTTTCCAATTGGGTTTTTAAAGCTTTGCAATCTTAGTTATTGGTTCAAACGTTTTGCCAACCATTTTCCTAGGGGTCTAGTTGGGTTTAATAGGAGAGTTGTAGAGCTCATAAGCTTGAACATTGGAGTGCAAAGGCCGAGAGTACCAAAGGAGTGAAACACTTGTGAGGACAAACACTACTAATGTTATTGTTTAAGTGTATAGGTACAAACTTGTCACAATGGTGGATGTGTCCGAATTGCAAGCTCAAATTGAGAAAATGGCCAAGGCAATGAGTGATTTGAGCACTCAATTTGTGCAAGGGTTTGAAAGGATCAACAAAGTGGAAGTAGCCCTTGGTAAACTACCCACTAGTGAAGCTAGTGTTGAAGAACCATTCAAGTTGAACCAACCTACACCACCTCACATCAATATGGCCTCCAAAAATTACCAAACACCTCCCTACCAACAAACCCCTAATCAAAGAAGACCCTCACAACCAAGCAACCCTCAATAAAACACTAAACCCTTCTCGACCTCCTCCCATACTCACACCCATTGATGAGCATGGTGATCCCTACTATGAGAATCCTCCCTTTCACGGCCAAAGAAGGAGATTATGGCATGAGGAGCAAGACTTTGAGCCTTTCCAACCGAGGGGTCAAGAGCAAAGAAGGAGGGACCCTTACCTTCAGGAAGAAGGCATTGATGATCAACCATGGACTAGAGGCTGAGAACAAATGAGAAGAAGGCCTCCACCCAAGCAACAAGTGTCACCACCACCCCCACGCTACACAGCCCGGCGGGAAGTGGACGCGAGGTCGGCAGGGCGGCGGTGAGCTAAAAGATCCGTTCTCTATTGCGCAACCAATATGTGGGTTTAAACCACTTTTCAGGTCCCTGTGAAAGAGATTTAACAAAATAGAATTCCTACTTTCCTTGTACCTGGATTTCATAATTCACAATACATACAGGTAAACTGAGGTCCGCTCAGACCAGATGCACCAGAAAAGAGTCTTCCCTTTCACTACCCGGGAGAGACTCTCTGATAAATTAATCATACAATTAGAAATTCCATGATGAATATAATCGATAATACATTCCATTAGTATTACGTTTCACACATCATCAACCATAACTGTTACACCCACCCCGAAATTATGTCAATTTCTGATATATTTTCCCGATGGTCGGTTTGTAAATTTATCAGAACCTTATAATACATTGTATATGAAAGTATGATAAATGAAATTATATGTTTCGGGATCTATTTTGGAGCTTTAATGGTGAAATTCAAGTTTAGGAAGTCATTTTATGAGTATCGGGATGTTTTTCCAAAAATTGGTTCAGAAGGGCAAAATGGTCAATTTTAGAAAATTGATGGGAAAAATATACCGAGTGGGACCCACTGATGACCAGCGGTTTATGGCTGAAATTGGTGACCATTTGGTCTTTAGTTAGCCTAAAACTAGGTTAGTAAGACTTAGTTAGTTAGGTGGAGTGTGTAAGTAACCATACTTGAGTAATACATGAAGTGTAAGCAATCTACTTACACATGAATCATGAAACCAAGTCAAACACTTCACCCTTCCCTTCTCTCCCTTAAGGCCGGCCCCTTCCCTTCCCATTTGGCTATATATGTTAGTCTTACTACCATTTACTAAACCATTCACAAGATTACTTCTCTCACTTCTTTACCAAAATTCATTTACTCTCCCTTCTCTCTAACTTCTCTCTCCTTTGAAGATTGCCTATGTTCTTGAGGTGTTCATCATGTTCATCCAAGACTCATCCTTAATCCTTCACTAATCATCTCCTAGATCC
>JBBYHH010331529.1:0-12270 GCA_038382905.1 Daphne laureola | reverse complement strand
TTCTCATTGTTGGCTCTAAATTTTGTGGATGCATGGTCAAGACTGAAGGATAGCTCATCATCGTTTGTATGAATTATTAACAAACCCTTCTCAACATCTATTAAAGTGTGTTTTGTAGCTAAGAAAGGTCTGTCAAGTATAATCGGCACTTGATCATCTTGTTCCATGTCAAGAATTATGAAATCTGCAGGAAAGTACAATTCACCCACCTTTACTAATACATCCTCAAGGATCCCTCGAGGGTATGTCATTGAATGATCGACTAATTGTAAACATATTGATCTTGGCTTGATTCCATCAACTCTAAGTTTCTTAAAGACTGACAATGGCAGGAGATTTATGTTGGCCCCTAAATCACAAAGTGCCTTTTTGCACTTGAATGGGCCAATTTCACACGGAATTGTAAAACTTCTCAGGTCTTTGATTTTTCTTGGTAATTTCTTCTGAATGATTGCGTTGGCTTCCTCTTCAATTTTAATGGTTTCATTATCTAGGAATCACCTCTTCTTGTTGATTATCTTCTTGAGAAATTTAGCATATTTAGGCATTTGACTGATAACTTCCAAGAAGGGTAAATTGATCTCCATTTTTTTTTAAATCTCCAAAAATTTGGTAAATTGCTCATTTTGATGCTTTTTAGCTAACCTCTTAGGAAATGGGAGAAGGTGAGAACAGATGACCTTGGTAGGGCTATCATCATTTTGAGTTTGAATTGTCACCCTCTCCTTTTCAATAGGAACGTCCTCACTCCTTGTATCTTTAGAAGGTGCTGCAGATCTAGGAATGTCTTTTGTTAGTGGATTTTCCTCGCACTGTGCATTCTCCGAGGTGTTTGCATATGTCCTCTCACTCCGTAGGTGAATTTTTTGACATTCAACTTGTGTGAATCTCTCACCAATTCTTTCTGACTCTACATAGTCGGTTGCTTGCTGATTAGCTCATGTAATGTCAGTCACTCTTTAGTTAATTGATGCAATCCGCTCATCTTGGATGTTGCCTTGCTGCATGAGTGCTTCAAACATGGCTTGAATCCTCGTTATACTAGATTCTGAAGGTGAAGGTTGGATCAGATATCGTTCATACCTATCAGATGTACCAATGTGGTTGGCCACCTCCATCTCTCTAACTGATGCGTGCTGGATATTCAATTGAGTTTGCATTTGGTTCTACAAATGTACTAGTTGTTGGAGGCTCGATGATATTTGTTTGACCTGTGCTCAGAGAGATGTGTCTTCAACATCTATATTTGAAATGTAAGATGTTCCTTCTCCACACCACTCCTCACGTGATTCCAATACATCCAACAATTTTCATGCTCCCTTAATGTCTTTGAGCATAAACCAGCCACCCGCAGAAGCATCCAAGTGGCGTTTAGATGTCTCTAATAACCCATTATAGAAGGTACCAAGTAGGGTATGTCTTGTCAAACCGTGGTGGGTACACTTCTTGATCAAAGCTTTAAATCATGTTAATTCTTGTGTTACGGTCTCATAAGATGCCTTTCAGAATAGTAGTATCACCTTTCTTAATTTAAAGACATCTTTCTATGAGATAAATTTCCATATGAACGTTGTTCCTAACTCATTCCATGAGGTAATCTTTGACGGATCTAGGTTCATAAACCATCATCGGGCATCACCCTCTAAGGAAAATGGGAACACTCGCATACGCATATCATCCTCTGATACTCCATGTAATGCTAAGGTCCAAATGATATGGGTTAAATTGTCCAGGTGATCTCTAGGATCTTCGTTTACGTGTCCTGAGAATGAGCTTCTTTCCACATGTGTTAAGACATGTGACGGAATTGTAAACTCTGAGTCAACCGCAGCGGGTTGTACAATTTATTGCTCTCCTCCTAGATGTTTCAGACCACATAGCTCTGAAAGAGGTATCCCTGGTTGCACAACGCTTCATATCCTCCATGACAAGTTGTTGTCCAATTATCGCCTTCCCCGACAACGGCACCAAAATTTGATCGTAGCCAAATTTAACTATTTCTATTTCCTCACTTTAAAGCAAACGATCTATCTATCCTAGTATAGTGGCTCATATTGGTGAGGATCGAACCCAAGGGAAGGTGAATCCAGGAATAAACAATCTTCAATTGTCAGAGGTTGGAAATGTCAGTTCGGGGTAATAGATGAAGGTTGTGTTAGTATCGAACAAAAGTGAGATACTGATTGACGGTAAGTCTCTCTGGAGATAGTAACTGAATTTCACAAATAGTGAAGATGAGGTCGATTTTGTCTTGATTTAATTAAAGAGTCTCCCAGGATTTGTTTACGAATGGGGGGTGTTCATTATGATTCTCTAGCCAGGTCTTCAGAGGTGTCTTAAGTGAATAAGTCAACCCTTATTTCTAAGTGATTGTTCCTACTCTCTAAAATCCATATCTAGTCACTCTCGTGATCTATATTACACTTTTAGACCCTACGACCCCTAATCATCCACCAATTGATTACCTTAGTTATCTCTAACTAAAAGAAATTCAATTAATAAATCCTATTTCCATTATGCTCAATTAAGTCAGTTCAGACAATTAACTGGATAATTAGCAAGGTGAATTGTTTATGGCCAATAGCAATTTACCAAGAAGATATTCATGCTCAAGGATTAATTTCATTAACCATGGATAGAAAACACAAGAGAAACCCCCTAATTAACAAATCCTGAGAGATATATAAACTACTCACTAGCAGTCATGTTGATCACAATTAATACTGATAAAGGAAACATAATCATAAATAAGCAACTAAAAAAGATTTAGAAATCACTCAATGGAGGTTGAGCAACTCTCCAATCCTCCAAAATCCTTCTACAAATGCTCTAAATCCGGAGCTCCCTTATCAGCTAGCCTCAAATGTTCTAACCCATCAACTATATATATAGGCATTCACTAAAGTTTATATTGAGCCTTAGTATTTTGGTCTTGAAAGAGTAAATTTCTAAGGGTAAAATGGTCTTTAAACATGCCAAAAATCCGAATAATAATTCATAACCATTTGGGAGAGACAAATTCCGGCGGACTTAATTGGCACCAGTCGTTGAGTCTTGAAGATGCGCCAGTTGAAATGTATGTTGATTCCTTGAGGCACAGGGAGTATGCGCCATTAGGGTGCAGTTTTGGCACTTGGTTTGTACACGATGCAGGCAACACGCGCCTTTAAGGCCCTAGGAGTTACCCCAGCATTGGTCATGGCGCAGTAGAGTTGTGCCACTAAGGCGCCGGAAGTGGCACCACGGCTTAGCTAAGGTGCAGGAGAATTGCACCGTGTTGGCGCCGGTAACCTGCACCTTTAAGGTGTAATAAGTGGCGCCATTCTCGTGTGCATGGCGCATAAGAGTGGCACCTTCGAGCTTCCATTTCAGCCCTCCAACTTCTAGTTCTATGCAATTTGGCCTAGAAGATGACTCTCTCATCCTCCGACTTTCCAATCTAGTTTGGGATAGACTCGTGTGCTTCGTTTCTTAGCAATCTTCATCCTAAGCCTTCAATTAATGCTCTTTTACTCCAATTTCACCTCACGGTGTACATCCTGTAAGATTCAGACAATTATAAGTATAATGCCTCTAAGTTAAGATAAATCGGGCATAAACGATGAAGATTGTGCTCTAAACATCCTAAAAATGCCTGAGTGTTTATACACTCATCACACCCCCAAATTCAGATCGTTGCTAGTCCCTAGCAACGTCAAATCTAAGAACAATAAACTACATATTTCTAAGAATGAGCTCTCAATGTTGTTAACATGAAACAAATCATTTTTAATAAGAATCAGAGTGAGTGTGCAAACTAAGAATAAACATGTTCAACAAGGCTTCACTCATTCTAATGACAGATCTATGTCTCGTAAAATGCTTATTGAACCACATGTGAATAGCTGTTTAACATGCATGTATAATGCAAATCAAAGAGGCACATTGACTATCAAACACTTATTACTTCTAAGGAAGGCATGAACTCCTACTTTAATGAACTTTGATCAGCCTCAAGATTTACCTAGTGAATGTGGGTTGCCCATTGCTCAACACTTTTTATTCCCTTTATTCACTTTTTTTTTGGTGGTGTTTTTCTATTTTTACACCTTTTCTCTTTTTCTTTTCTTAGGTGCTTTTCTATTTTTGCACCTATATTTAAGTCGTGTGAGAGTGGGTGCCTAAGTTCTTAAGCTAGGATCCTAAGAAAGGGACTATAGGCCATGAATATGGTGTAGCCAAAAATATATCTAAGTATCATCCCGGGTTCAACCACCTTAATGTGCGACTAAACGCATACTTCTACTTTAATCTTGCACTCAGAAGAGGGAATTAAGCCAAGACCCAATTTGACACGCCTGACCATAACTATCATTCTGAATGAACCAAACTTAGAGTACAAGTATTAGATACCCACTTAGAAAATTCTCATTCACAAGCTAGCTAAATATTAGTTCTACAACTTTCATTAACTTAGTTTTCTAGCCCTCCTATGTGAAGTTTTTCATGCTCAAATACCAACTTTAATCCTAAATTCACACCATACAACAATTAAAATAAAGTTTCACATACAGTCCATAACATACTATAAACAAGATCCGTCCGTAGAAAAGTTAAGCTATGCTATAGAACATGCAATCCTATCATCGAAAACATACATACCCACCATATTCTGCATACAATCTTCCTTCAAAATTTGTCATTTCATGATTTTTGTAGTTTAAGCAAAATTTTCAATTTTTTTGGGGGTTTTCAAAAAGAAATTATTTACATCCTAGAAAAGATAAAACTAGATACTTGGGTGGTGATTAAGATTCAATACTTCATCAAAGGCATGATCGTTCAATACTCGAATCAATACAACCGAATCCCCCCGAAACCCAAATTGAAGCATGTCCTCATGTAATGAAAAGGGATATAAAAGTTAGGAAAATCGGGAATCATACCTTTGGGGCCAAGGTGGCCACCTTCTTGCCTTTGAGGTGCGTGTCACTACTGCGTGCTCCTCTTGTTTAAGCATACCTAAGGATTCAACAATTAGTATAAGGTATGAAGTGTGACTCATAAAAAAATGATATTTACAAATGTCACTCAGGACATTCTTTGCAACTTGCATGTTGGCATGTAAGTGTAAAACTAAAGAACATGCAAATCACAATGTATATGAGCCACACCAAGCATGTTTCATGAATAAAAGAGAGTCAGAATAGTGAAAAATTTCCAAATTGACAAGTGAGTCAGGATATCATGTTCAGAAATGAGCATGTCATGAAGCATACATATGAATATCATCATCGCATCTGACGAAGCGTATTGACAATGTTTGTACAAGCGTGATGTAAGACATGCTCATGATATGGCATACAAGACATATAAGTCAATATTGCATTTTCTCAAGTCATTCAAAGTGCATGCTAGACTTATATTTCATGGGAAAACTTAATCATATCATCCTTTGGATCAAACATCATTACACATTCAGTGTACATTCTTAAGAGAAGAGAAAAGGTGATCAAGATAATTGTTCAGCTTCTAGTGACATAATAAGGCTCAAAGATATGATAGAAGTGAGATTCCACCTTGTCCTCCATGTGTGATGGTGATTGATGTTTATGTGCTTTACCAATTAACTCAGTTGGATTGATTAGGCTTTATTAGACCAAAATTTAAAAAAGAAGAAGTTAATACTTACTGAAATATTTAAACGTTGGGGTGCCTCCCACAAGTGTCACATTTTTAGCCCTTGGCTAGGCTTCAGTGATAGGATCAAGTAGGATCGACAAAGGGGGGTGGAGGGCCTTAAGTGGTAAGAAATGGTGCAGGTGGTCACCAGAGTCGCCATTTACTGTCATTTAACTTCCAAATTTAGATGAAGGGTATGCCTTCGAGTTTGTCTTGCAATTATCTTATGTCCATCACTCTTTGAAATTTTCCCTTCTCCATTTTTGGAGAGGTGGAACTCAGTTCCTGAATCAGGCTCTCAGAAGCTGTGTGAACCTTAAGAGGTTGTAGTAGATCCTTCTCATCGTACAAGCATTCTTATGTGGTCTCAGTGACAGAGCGTTCTTCCTCCATACTATCAGTAAAGGGCTGGAATACCCGCGCTTCCTTATCAATCGAGAGGGCTTGAAGCCCTTGAAGTGCTTGTTGTTTCTTGTTGTTCATCCTCTGTCTATGTGGTTGTCCAAGCAAAGTCATTCGGATGATGTAGATTTATCTCTTTCAAATGTTGCCTCTCCTTGACTTCTATCTCAACTTTCTCATTTCTTTCTTTCTCTTTTCTCATCCTCATCTCATATGGATCGAGACCAAAACACTCTACTAGTTCTCTATTGGTGAAATTCATAGTGTCCTTGAGGTTAAATTTGATTTCTTCACCGGCTACTTTGATTGTCAAACATCCCCTATCGACATTAATCATTGCCTTCCCAGTGGCAAGAAATGGTCTTCCAAATATGATAGGCATTCGAGTGTCTTCATCTATGTCAAGTACGATGAAATCTATAGGGAAGTAGAACTTATCAACTTTCACTATGACATCTTCAATTTTCCCCTTCGGATAACTAAATGATCGATCAGCTAATCAAGGACAGATTGAAGTGGGTTTAACTTCCCCCAAACCTAATTTTTGGCATACGGACCACAACAAGAGATTGATGCTCGCTCCTAAATCGCATAATGCCTTGTCACAGTGGAAGGTTCCGATGTCACAGGGTATGGTAAAGCTACATGGATCCTTAAACTTGGTTAGGAGTTTCTTTTGTATGACTGGACTCACTTCTTCTTTCATGACAATGAATTCATTGTCCATTAATCTCTGCTTCTTCGTCAGCAGAACCTTTAAAAATTTAGCGTACTTGGGCATTTCTCGTATCGCCTCCAAGAAGGGTAACTTGATTTCAACTTTCTTGAACACTTGCAAAAATTTACTAAAATATTATTGGTTATGTCGTCAGGCTACAGATGGTCGCCGCTTCCCCTGCATCAAAATAAGTATCCCTCTGTTTGAATTAATAGTTGCATGTTGATTTAAAGAAGCACTGTTGAACGCTATGATTATGGCCGAATTGGCCAACGGCTTAACTGTGGAATATTACTGCTTTACTGAGGAAATCATTTCTCAATTATGTTGTTTGACATTGTTCTCCAAGTTAGTATGTTTATTCAATTAAAGGGTAATTTCTCCTTGCATGGACTGTGTAGGCTGATTCTATTCTATTGGAACCAAATCTACTGTTGCATGTTTCCTGGTATAATTTGGGGATTTGGTGAATTAGGTAGTTATTATTTTATTAAATGAATGTTGTTAGAAGTATAAGTATCAATTGATGAAGAATTGAATGATACTTGAATGCTTTATTCTAGGAACACCATATGGCCGACTTGGCCGTATGTACTGTTGATATTGATTATTGAAATGAGAGTACATAAAAGGACATTGAAGATATTAGTAGTGAGTGGTGGAGCCATAAGTTATTAATGTGGTTCTAAAATGGGAAATTACTCTTATGGTAGAATTGCATATGTTTCCCACTTGATGAAATTGTGAGTATAAAAGACTATAATGATTAATACTGAGTTGTTTGATGTTTTCTTCTGGTTTAATAAGTAATGTTGGTGGTTGAACCTAACACCTTTGGTGAGGAAGATACTAGAGGATTCACCTTTACCAACATTACCTATATGGAGGATGGTAGAAAGGAACTAAGAAGATACATCCACTGGGAATGTGGAACCACTAATGATGATCATTTAAGAAAAGAGAGAAGACAAATGATGGATTATTTGGCCATATGAGTGAAATCTAGGAGAGGTAATGTAAATGCCACTTCTATACTGATAAATGAGTTTACTACTAAGAATGAATGAATGGATACTTTTATATGTATACTTTCAGCCTTCATAATAATAACTAGATTGCATTACTATTTTCTTATGACAATGACATTACTGGGAACTAACTAACTGAGATCTCGAAAGAACAAATACTGGGAACGTTAGAGTATGGATATGAGAAGACCAATCACTGAACTGGAACTACACCGGGAGTTAGAGTTACAATATGAAGAATCTTAAAAAGGTGGAACTAAGAACATAGGCTAGACCAACTTACCGAGTCAGGATCAACCTTTCTTCCTGGCGGGGGTGCCACCCCCCTGTAAGTCCCTGAATCCCTCTCTCTTACTTGTTACTTCTTCATTAAGTTATACTTGAATAACATTTACGTACTCTTTTACTATTCTTTGGATGGAACCTGGTGACGCTTAACCACTGGAAGGAGGCTCGGAGTGATCAATCGAAGAGGAAAGACCTGGAACACAGGACATTGGAAAGCTAGGTTGTATTGCAACGTTTTAATCTTGTATTCTTATTTTTACTTTACATTTATTGATACACACTTAAACTTGGGTTGTAAAGAATATTTACTATTTCTTTATACTTTACAACCACCTTTATCAATAGTTTTCTAAAATTTTTCCAAAATGCAACTGCGAACGATCCGAGAATTACAACTCTAAACCACAATAACGTGTGTGGTCGATTTAGGATCGTAATAGTTGGTATCAGAGCAGGTTAAGTTTAAGTGTGTACTTTTGCATTATTATTGTTTGTTACTACTAACATTGGTTTGATTGTTTCATGGAATGTAAAAGATTGAAGATTTGACACAAGGGGTAAGAAAAGCTTAGAAAATAAAAAATCCAGCCAATAAGATTGGAGGAAACATCCTTTCAAGGAAATCTTAAAGGAAGAAAATAGTTTTCAAATCAAGATAAGTTTTCAAACTTTGATACTTTCCCTTAATTTTATTTATGGTGTTCCAAAACCAATCTGGTTCTACACTTTTGGGAGGACTTTCCAAAATTAGTCTTCTACCTATGTTCAAAATTTCAAGGTTAAACTACATGTTTAACTTGAGTTTTGAACAAAGAACCCAAGCTAGACACAAACTTCCTTTAGGAGCACGCTTCAAATTTTTTACCAACGTGTTTTAAATAATTGTACTAAACCGTAAGAAAGTTTGATTTGAAATTTTTTGAGCTTGTAGCCACATGTGTCTAGCTTACCCAAAAGGTTTTGAAATAATATTTTCACATCTATGTAATTTATTAAAATTCTTACACTGACAACTGCTGTTTCTAGAAACTAACATACTACAATTTGGTTGATTACCTAGGTAGAAGATTGTTTCTCAAGGCAAGACTCAGTGGAAAAGAGGAAAAATGGAAAGATTACAAGCTGCAAAGGAGGACAATCAACCTACATGGAGTGGACTTGAAGATTTAAGCCAAGAAAGAAGGTTGGAGCAAGAAGAACATAGCAAGGAAAAACTTGAAGAATTATTACATTATTATAATAAATTCAAATTGAAGAAGATCACAAGAAGAAATAACTAACTTTAGGGAAAAAGGAGAACAAAGTAAAATAACCCACATGTCCCTAGATCATGGTCTAATCTTGGGAAAGGAGGGAACAACAATAGAGCAAGGTATGACACCAAAGTAAATGGATGAATAAGGAACTGGAATTCTTGATTTTTGTGAACTGCAAGTATTACTGGCTTCTTGGGAAACTGCTTTACAAACTATAAAAGGGTATTTGAGAGTTCTCTAAAATTCTGAAAGTATAAAGTTTTACTAATCTGCTATATCACTGTTAACACTGAGTGAATGACTGATCTGCAGAAACTCACTATTGATTGTATGACACTTGTTTGTGCATTCTCATCCTGATCTTTCTTTAAACGTATGATTTGATTCTTAAGTTCAAACACCGTCTGAGGTACGAAGTACTTCTTAATAAATGCATGGCGAAGATCCACCCAAGAACCTATTTTCTCTCGGTCAAGGGGATTTTACCAGTGCTTTGCACCTCCGTCTAGTGAGAACGGGAATAGTCTCATCTTTTTGGCTTCTTCTAATACTCCACGCAATTCTATAGTGTTTCATATGATTGAGAATTGATCCAAGTGCTCGTTCAGATCTTCATTTGCAAGTCCGTGGAAATAATGTCTCTCCACGTAGGTAAGTACATGACCGGGAATTGTGAAGTCATGCTGCACCAGTGTAAGACGGATCAATCTCTCCTCTAACTCACCAAACTTGGGAGCAAACATGTTTAAAAATGTTGGTCATCTTCTCCGCTCACCTTGCGGTCCATTTTGAGCTTGGTTGACTCCAATTAGAATGCCATTTGGTTGTTGTCTGTTAGCGTTGGTAGCTTGTCCATTTATCAGGATTTCTTTCGCATGTGCGTTGGGAATGCGATTTCCTCCATTCCTTGGGATTTGATCATCCAACACTTGTCCTAAACCTTCTGGACCATTGGGGCCATTTCCATTGATATTCCTTGGTTGATTTCCATTGCCTTCATTATTACCATTGATTGGGGGTACTAGGTCAGCCATCCTGACCAATTTCCTGATTCTCCTCAAGGTGCGATTGATTTCTTAGTCGTGAGGTAGTATAATTGGAAAAATCAGCTTCCTTCTCATAAAAGGGTGTCTTCACGCCAAACTTAGAACTTCTCCAAACTCTCCCTGGAAATGACGCCAAAATTTAATCACTAGTGTGCAAATTTAATATTTATAATTTCTCACTATGATGTACGATCTATCAATCTTAGTCTAGTGGCTCAATTAATGAGGGTCGAACCCAAGAGAGAGTGTGGATGAATCTAAAAGTTCTAAGTGAACTATTTATTGATATGAGAAAGTTTGTGTGATGACTACTTACCGATATGAAAGTATTTCGAATGATTGAAAAAAGTAACTTGCAATTCAAGGAAGACAGAGAAAAGTTTGAAAATGAGATTTAATCAGTTGGAAAAAGTTTCTAGGGTAGCGTAACCTATGTTTGGAGATTATCTATGCTTCACATGTCATAATCAGATATATGCATAAAAATCAGTCTGGTTTTGTTACAGTCACCTCTGGAGCATGGTGACTTTCTGATAATATTTTCCTGATGGTCAGAATTTTGTTATCTCCGAGACTCAATTTTAAACGTGCGAGAGACATTTTTTGATAATTCTCATCTCCCGGGAATTTGTTTGAGGTCCATTCCATGGGACATCACATTTTGATGTTAGTATGTGAGTCCTGGGCCATTTTTCCAAATTTCAGTTCAGGGGTAAAATGTTCATTTTAAAAAATTGGAGAATAATGGACATTAATTTGGTATGATGTTGGCGCCAAAATGATAAGGAGATATTTAGTTTATGGTATGGAATTACATATTATGTGTTGGAATAATATGTATGATATAATGATGAGATGAAGGTTAAAATAATGTTAGTGGATAACATGTGTCACATAGTTGTGGAAGGGAGAGTTATACAATTATCATGGTTTTGTGGTGCTAAATAAAAGATAGAGTAAAAAGGAGTGTTATGTTGTGATATGGAAATTAAAATGAGAAGATAAAGGTGAGGTAGGATGAAAATGAATTAAAAAGAGTAAGAAGGGTAAAGAAATTCATTTTCATTAAAACTCTCTCTCTCCTCTCCCTCTCCATTTTGCCGATTCTGCCTCTTCTTTCTTCCCCATGGTGTTCATCCTCTAGCTTAAAATCTTCATCATTCATCAAGAAATCTTTAAGGAATCAAAGAGGTAAACATTATTTCATTCTGGATTCATGAAGAAATCAAGGTTGGAAGTGGAATTGTAGCTCCTCTCTTATCTCTCTCTTGTAGCCGAAATTTAGGGATTATCTTAGGGGCAAGTTCTTCATCAAATTGCTTCAAGAATTGAGTAATGTGAGCATGATTTAAGGTTAATTTGGAGTGGAATTCATCTCTACTACACAATTTCATCAATTGGTTGAATTAAAGTAAGGGTTGAATTTTGTTGTTGGGTGTATTATGAGCATGTTTAATACTTGGAACCAAGCTTGAATCATCATGGATGATGGATGTTGGTGTTGGCCGAATTTGCCTAGATTGGGTAATTTTGTAATTTTGTTTGATTAAATGTGAAATTGTGTTGAATTGTGATTATAGATGAGTTCCTAGATGAAAATGAAGATGATTGGAATATTCTTGATGATGTTCAAGTGTTGGCCAAATTTATGAACTTTGTTTAAGGATGATGTTTTTGTTAAAGTGTGAATTAAAGTTGATTTAGTGATGATAGAGAGCTCCTAAATCATTGTTGAATTGCGCAATTTTAGGAAGCATGGGCATTGGTTGCTAATTATTGGAAAATTAGGTTGACTTGAGCTTACTATGATGATAGATGAATGTTGGGAAACATTTACAATTTATTGGTCATTTTGAGATAATTTGGCCTAA
>JBBYHH010331309.1:0-12271 GCA_038382905.1 Daphne laureola | reverse complement strand
GGTGGTGAAACATATGTTTGTGACTTAATTGGTTGATAAGTGAAGTTGTGTGGAAATTGGATAAGTTTTGCCACAAATCCTTTGTTGGGGCCGATTTGCATTAATGGTATAAGTTGGGTGGTTGTTTGTGAAAGTGTCACGGTTGTTGGTGGATGATGTTTAGGAGAGTTAATGGTTGGGTAAAATGAGCTGTGTGAAAGTTTGAGGAAGTTTTGTGAATTTTTGTAATATTGGGCCGAATTGCAATAAGTGGGAAAGGTTAGGAATAATTATGATATTTTCTAAGTTGTGGTGTTAAAATGTAGTCTTGCATGAAAAGGATGGTATGAGAATTAATTGGAAGTTTTGGACACTTTGGGGAAAATGTGTTAAAATCCAGAATTCTGTTAAGTGTCGGAAAAAAGTAAGATGAGTTTGGAAAATAAACTATGTGTTGGTTATGTGATTAATTAGTATTTTTATGGGGTTGAATAGGTATCAGGAAATGGTCAGCTCAAAATTCTGCGGGACTGTCTGGAAAGTAGGATTCCTCTGGAAAATTCTGTTATGCTCAGAGTTGCTCAGGTAAGGGTTCAACTTCCCTTATATTCACTCTGGTTTTCTGGTATGCATAGCTAGTAAGTTGGGGCTAGTACCCGGGTCGAGGGTAGGGCCGAGTGACTCTCGGGGCTAGTTATGTAGTAGCGGTAAAGGTATGCAGGTACGGAGCTCTAAAGGACCAATCGTCAGATTGGGTATCTCTGAATTATTCTGTGATCAGAGATGTGGATCTGCGGTGGCCAATCATTATATGATCGGCACTATGTTTCGTGAAGATAAATGGAGTATGTTTTGTTATTATCTGTTATATTTCTGTGACGGTTTTCTATTAAGGGTCCTAGGCTCTGGCTGGTACCACGCCTTATGTTCTGTATATTACTCCCAAGTGTACCCATATCCAGTCGGGTCTTTAGGGGGCCATCACTCTGTGCAGATCTGTTCCGTTCTGTTTTGTTTATATAATATATTTGTATCTGTTGTGTTCTCTAGTTTCAGGAATTCTGAAACATGTTCCTGCGAGCAATGTATATATATATGTTTGTTTGTTTGTTGTGTGTTCTGTGTGTGATATTTTTGTATGTATGTTCTAATCTGTCTTGTGCAGGTTTGGTCTGTGACATTGCGCTGCGGGACACATTTATAAGATAATCTGTCTGTTGTGCATAGGCTGCACAATAAACATAATACACTTCAATAACATTCATTCATCCTGTCCCACATCACCATCATTAGTCCAATCCACACACCACATCACAACGGCCCCCTCTGATACTGGTGAGGTACCACAGAAGTCTCCTACACATCTCTCATAACATAACGCCTGGTACCGGTGAGGGCCTAAGACAGTTAACCGTCGTCCATCAATCCCGGAGGGTTCATGATCATACAAATACATAGAACCAGTCCCTTCGTGCTCGTGGAGATGCATGGAAATCATAACATCATCATCATATCCACGTACTCATACAGACGCACGGGAAGCATACCATCATAATCATAACCGTATCGCGAAACTGCAACATGTTATGTCACCTCCCAGTTAGTTCAGGTCACAAAGACACATAAACCATGATACTCTGATAAGCAATCATCGGGTTCAGCGGTCACGAAGACATGCGGAACCGTTGTCTAATCCTTAACCTGCACACCCCTACCCCTACCATGGAACTGGTCTTAAACTCAACTGTCATGATCTAGAACCGAAGTTAGAGACCGAGGCTTAAGACCAATCTCAACCAACCTACATGCTACTAAGTAAAACTTAATACACATCTAAGAAGGTTGAACCCTTACGTGGAAGCATTAGCAATTCCTTTCCTTGAACCACTTTAGGAACTTTCTTCACTTTAAGCTAAAAGCCCAAGTTCAATCAATCACCTATCCAATAACCATTTTCCAGTCATACATAAGTATACTACAATGATACCAAGTCATAAATACATGCCAACCATTCATTTCCCTTTACACTTTTCCTATAAGTTATTTTCCTCAATTCGGGTTCATTCTGCAAAAATGGACCAAACATTGTCCAAACCCTTTCCAATTTCATAGGCATGTTTAATAAGCTATAATTAAGCTACTCATGCACTAAAACCCGGATTTCCCTTCATAATTCATCAGTTTACAAATATCACCAAATTTCCCCAATCTTTCGATAACTCCACCTTAAGCTATGATTCACAACTTATTCCAAGAGTTAATGTTGCTTAGAATCATGCTATAAACCCAATGGAACCAATAATTCAACTAAAAATGCCACTTCAGTTCTCCACCAAAATTTACATGGTGTTTGCCTTAGCACATAGATTCAAGCATAATTGACCTTCAAACCAATGATCAATGTTGTCCCAATTACTCTCAATTAGACTAATTTAGTCTCAATTGAACCATTCCTTAACAAAACGAACTTCAGAGCTCTAAAACCCTAAAATTCAAATTCTACAATTTCATGAGTAACTAATGTTGTATAACATGTTCTTGACTCCACACTAACATTAGAACATGTCTACAACTCCATATTCAGCAAGAGAACTCAGAAAACTCACCTTACAACTCAGACCCAAAACTGAGAATCTTCACAAACGATGCATGATTCAGTTTTCAACCGTGGAATCCTTCATTTGGTTGAGAATCTCACATAAGGCACTCTTTCCCTTCGATTTTGGACTTGGTTTGGATGATTTTGGAGTTAGGGTGAGGTTGGGATCGAAACTTGGTGCTGGAGGTTGAAGACGAGTTGAAAAATGAAAGTGAATCCCGATTTTCCGGTTTTCAACCCTTATATTTTTTTTTACTGCTCAGGATGTCAGGCGATTGCCTGGTATTTCCTCCGTTCGCCTGGTGGCTCGCCTAACCCCCTATCCAGTTTCACCCAGGGTCAGGCGATCGCCTGGGCTAGGCTTCCTTCGCCCGACCAGTCGCCTTCCCCCCTTGACCAATTTGTCTTAACGGTCCAGGCGATCGCCTAAACCAAGGCTTCTTCGCCTGGTGGGTCACCTAACCGCCTATCAATCTTCCTATTCAGGGCCTGGCGATCGCCTGCACCAAGCTCCACTCGCCTGGCCGGTCGCCCGGTCCCCTGTCCAAATCCGTTTTCCTTTTCCCTCCCCAGGCGATCGCCTGCCTTCTGGCGTGCTTCACCTGAGGGTTCGTCTGCTACCCATAAATCCCAAAAACATCTTGTTTCCTTTCCGTAACTTAACCAAAGTGTCCCGAACACGTTCAATCAACAATATACCTCAAAATAACACCAAAAACATGAAATGAACAATAAACTTAACAACAATTAATGCCAAAATAAACCAATCAGAATCCTTTACCTTGCATTTTGGTGGCGAAGTTCTTATCCGCCGACCAAGTTCTATTGACACGTCATCGCCGACTCAGGGTGGTTGTAACAATTGAAGTGAATTCGGATCTAGGGTTCATAAGCTACTGAATATGAATTGTTAAGGGATGCTGTAATTAAGGTCTGATTATTACTATTGGGTATATTTGAGACAACATTAATACTTGGATTGTCACCCAATTATGCCTCGATCAAGAAGCTAAGGCAAACACCATAGGTTTTGGTGTAAGATTGAAATGCGATAAATTGATGAACTATTGGTTCTATTGTATCTGTATGGTGATTCTAAGCAACATTAGTACTTGGTGTAAGTTGTGAATCACACTGTATAATAGATTTATTAATAAATTTCAATGTTGGTCATTTTTGTGAAATGACAACCTGTGAAGGTAAAATGGAATGTTAAGGCATGAATAACTCCGTAATAGTGTATTGGATCTGCATGTAAAGTTACAGAGGTAATGGGTAAGGTTTAGTTAGCTTTTGCGTAATGAACCTAAAGTAAGTAAACGGGTATTGTGGAAAGTATGTCATGAATTTTGGAATGGTAATGTATGACAGGTAAATTAGAATTTATCTGTTAAGGTTAGTATGTGAATTGGTAAAAATAAAATAAGTTAAGTAAGGTAAGTAAGTTAGTAAGGTTAGTAAGTTAAGTAAAATAAGTTAGTAACTAAGTAAATAGTAAATGGTAACTAGTAATTAGTAAGTAGTAAAAAGTAATTGGTAAAAGTTGGATTAAAATAATATTTAGTAAGGGTTATGTGTAAGGTGTAGATTAAAAGTTGAAAAGTAAGTTAGAAAAGTTAGATTAAAAGTAAACTAAAGTAGTAAGAGTTAAGAAACCATACCTTAGCATTTCTTCTTCTTCCTTCATCCACCAGACACGATTCGGTCATCTTCTTCTTCACCATCACCATCTTCGTTTTCTTCATTTCTTCATCTCTTCATCATCCTAGTTGATCAAGGTTGTTGGTAGGTTAGTTCTTGTGAAGGTTTCATCAAGGGATTAAGGTTCAACATCAAGAAATCATCTTCTTTCTTCTCTTTGTGTGAAGGCCGAATTGTTTGGGGGTTTTTGAGGGAGTGAGTTTCTCACCAATTCATCAAGGTATATTGTTAAATATGATGGTTTATAGTTGGTTAAAGATTCATCTATGTCATTCATGCAAGTTGAGTAGGATAAAGTGTTGAATTGAGCCCTAAGTTCAAAGTGTTCTTGAGTAATGTTTGGGGGAATTTCGAATTGTTGTTTGATTATTGTTCTTGGGTGGTTTGTGAGTAATATTGGTGCTTGGAACTTTGTCCATATCATTGTGTATCATGGTTCTATTCCTTAGGGCATAATTTGTGGTGGAGGTGTAAATGGTTGAATTAAATTGATGTAATGGTAAAAGTGTGTTCTCGAGGTGTAGAAGAGTAACTTTGATATTGGTAGTAAGTTCGAATTCATCACCTATCTAGGTGTTGTGACTTGGGCCGAAAATATGGAGGTTTTTGGTTAATGATGTGTAATTGAAGTGGAGTTGTGTGTAGTGTGTTAATGGTGTTTGGAAGGTGTTAGATTGATATAAAAAGTTGGAAGAAAATATGGTTGTTGGAAGAACATGATGAGGCCGAAAGTAGGGGGAGGTGGAATTGAATGAGAATTATTTGAAATGTGTTGTTTGTTGATATTTTGTATGTCTGGTTGTCTAATTGGTGGATTGGTGGAAGAAGGAAGTTAATTGGTATGTTTTAGTTGTTGGGGCCGAAGTGTCTATGGAGGAAAAGTTGGAGAGTTTGTTGTGTATTTGTATAATTGGGTTGGTTGTTAGGTTGTTGGGATAATTGTGAAGTAATGTGAAAGTTGGATGGAATTTTAATAAGTTTTAGATAATGGGATGAATTGAACATAAGGTAAAAGGTTGGGAGAAAGGATGTTATTTTTTGTGTTATGGTGTGAGATTGGTGTTTATTTGTATAAGAAGGATTATGAAAATTATTGAGAAGTTTTGGGCACTTTACGATAAAGTGTCAAATTTGTGGAATCTGTTAAGTATTGGAAAAAAAAGTAAAATAGAAATGAAATATGGATTCTGTGTTGGATATATGTTTGATCGGTATTTATGTGGGTTGAATAGGCGTCGGAAAAGGATCAGCTTCTGCGGAGTGAAGTTTCCTCCGAGAAACTCTGTTTTGTTCGGGTAGCTCAGGTAAGGGTTCAACTTCTTTTTATGCATTCTGATTTACTGGTTTGCATAACGGGTAATTTTGAACTAGTACCCGGGTCAAGGGTGGGGCCCAGCAACTCTCAGGGCTAGTTACATAGTAGCGGTAATGGTATGCAGGTACGGAGCTCGGAAGGCCCAATCGGCAGGTTGGGTATCTCTGCATTATTCTGTGATCGGAAATATGGATCTGCGGTGCAAGATCATTATGTGATCGGCACTCTGTTCTGTGGAGTTGGAAAGTTCTGTTATGTTATTATTAATTAAATTCTGTGACGGTTTTCTATAGGGGATGTACACCCCTGGCTGGTACCACGCCTCTGTTCTGTGTAGTACTCCCAAGTGTACCCATTCTCAAGCGGGTCTTTGGGGGGCCGTCACTCTATGCAAGAATTTGTTATGTTATCTGTTATGTTTATATGTTATATTTGTATATATTATGTTGTGTTGTTGCAGGGATTCTGAAATGTGCTCCTACGGGCAATGTGTGATACTTTGTATATATGTATAATCTGTCTTGTGTAGGTTTGGTTTGACATTGCCTGCAGGGCACACTTTGTCAGATGTTCTGTCTGCTGTGCACGGGCTGCACGATAGCTCATCTGATCTATGGTTAAACTGTGTACTAACATTTATTGCAGGGCTAATGATCTTCGCTATCCATCTATTTGCAGGGTTCTTTTTTTAAACCATTAATTCTGCGCTGCCCTTACTGAGTACCTTTTGAGGACTCACACCCTTTATAATTACCATTTTCAAGATATTCTGGGAAGTAACCGGCGGAGTAGGCCGCGCGGTTGATATGCAGCTTTTGGTGATAGCTTAGCGGTAGCAATAGCAGCAAGGATCTCTTGAGGATTGTCATAGGAGACAATCTGACTTTTGACTATAGGTGTAAACATTCAGTTACGGGCTCTGTAGCTGTAGAGTGCACCTGTACATATAGATAGATATATTTTGTATCCTGCATGTTCATATTAGGAAGTTATAGAATACTCTGAAGCATGTTTATTCGGGGAGTGTTGGGCTCCTTTCTGGTGTTCTTGACTGACCTGAGATCAGGTTGATATATATGCATGATCTGCTGCAGATGTTCCTCTGTTCTGAGTGTGTGCGAATTATGCTTCGGTTTAGAAAGGTTGTTAGTGGAAACACATGGAAGGTTTAAACATGTAAAGCTATTTTCAGAAAAACTGCATTTTTTACCAATCTTTGAACAATAAACTGTACCTCGGTGGAAAATTCTGAATTTTGTTTTGTGGATATCCCTATGTGTCTAGTAATTTAAAAAATTTACAGAACTGGATTCGGACATCTGTAGAATTTATTAAAAATGTTTGAGTGACTGGAGGTCTGCTGTGAATAGTTTGTAGAAAAATCTGAAGTTGGTTCTGCTTGAGTTATCTGTTAAATGCAGGTTTTGTCGGGTTATGGGCGTAACCCACCACGGTAAGGTGGATCTTGTTTGTGAAGGATTTGAGGAAGGAATTCTGGCCGTTGCCCCCTCCCTCCGCACCGCTGCGCATGTGTCTGGCGGAGGGGGGTGGTAACATTTATCCTTAAACATAATTCATACTTAGACACTTTTCTTATACTTACCTATTTTCTTATACTTTTACTTAAAGTCAATTTAAGCCAACTCTAAGTCGACTTAAAGTCAAACTTCCCTCAATTGGTCAACACTTATAAAAAGTGGGATGATCTTCATTAAAAAATATCATTAATGACCCTTAACCTTAGAGAAGTTCATTTTACACTTCTTTATCCTTAATTACAGCTTTGGTCCTTGTATTTTTGTCAAAATTCTAATTTGGCCCCAACCTTACGGAAAGTGATCAAAATCACTCCAAACTTTACCAACTTTATGCTTAGTCTCAATTATGCTGAATTTTACTTAATTACGATGATTAGTCAACCAGTTGATCAAAAGTGAACCCTTCGACCTTCTTGGTCAAACTAAGCTTATTAGTAGTTACGCGACTTGTAAATTTTACCAAATTACCACTTAAGTTTCACTTACTCCTTCTTTATGATTAATTACAACCAAAGTCTCCATACTTCATCACAATGTGTATTTTAACACAACTTTGCATAAAGTGTCCAAATCCACTTAAATGCTTCCAATTTCATATTTAACATTTTTAAGTACATTATTTTCTTTTATTACACTTTTGACTTTTTCATGAACACTATTCACAACTTTACATCCATACATCACCAAACTTCCAATTTTACCCAAAACTTCATAAATTGACCAACTTACTTAAAAATTACCAAATTTCCTCCTTAACATTAAATGAGCTTTATTTTACTTAGTTTGTCACTAATTACCAATTATCACTTAAACTTTACCAAAATTTCCATTTTGGTACCCAACTTTTAAAAAGTGACAAAACTTTCCATAATCACCTAATTAGCTCATTTTCACCCAAATCTTTCACTTAACTTCAAAAACTTCATCTTTTCCCCATTTTTTCAAATTTGGATGAAACTTTGATTTTTGCCAAAATTCTTTTTCTTCTTCCAATTTCAGCCAAACTTTCACCAAACTCCTTAAACATCATTAGCATGATTATTCCAACTTTAAATCACACTTTCACAAACAATGTTTTCACCAAACTTTCACCCAAACTTTCGTCCTTGCTAAGAAAAACCACCCCATATTTTTCTTCAACTTTTTCATACAGTAATCATGCTTCACAACATCAAACAACCAACATACTTCAACAATTTCATAAAAACATCATCACTATTCATCGTCTTATTTTCGGCCTCATCTTCATCATCATCATCCATGATGATTCAAGGTTAACTTCAAGTATTAAAAATGTTCATAAGCAACCCAAGAAACATATTAACACTTATTTCAAACAAAATCCAAGTTTTGTTCAAATTCTTCATGTATAAGTTTTCTCTTAGCTCATAGTTGCAAAATGATTTTTGCATGGTTCCAAGTATTAAACATGCTCTAAATCCACCGAACAACATGAATCAAGCATAATAATAAATTTCTAACATGCTTTAAACTTTTCACCAACTTCAAAAATTCATAACATGTTCTACCAACATGAAATCATCTAGTAATTCTTTATACTACTCCATAACAACCATAAATTCATGCTTACCTCAAGTAAATTCCAAGAGATCGTTGTAGAATATTTTCCAAAAATCCCTCAATAATTCGGCCCTAGAAGAAAATTTGAGAGAGATGAGCTTAAATTCTTCCCACACTTGAACCATCCTTAAAACAAACTTAGAACAAGCTCACCTTAAATTTTCCTTCCTTGAAGAATTCTTGAAGAATCCTCTCCTAGAACCCTTGAAGAATTCGGTCAAGTGGAGAAAGAGTTGGAGAATGGATGTTTATTCAACTTGCAACCTTGATTCCTTGATGTTCTTAGCAAGAAAACACCTTCACCTTAAGGTTTCATGAAGTTTTGATGAAGGATTCATGGTGATTTACTAAGAAAGTGTATGAATGGATGAGAGAAGTTGAGAGAATTATTTTGTAGAGAGAGATGGAGGTTGGGGCGGATTCATGGGTGAGAGAGAGAGATGTTAGCTTGGTTAAGATATGAAAATGAGATGAGTAAGACTAAGCTTACAAGTTTCCCATTTCATCATTACTCTTTTATCTCTTACACTTTCCTTGTATCATTTCATCCTACCAAGCAAAATGTCAACCACATGTGACAATTTCCCTTAATTTCGGCAGCCCCATCTTAAGTGGAATTAGTGGGCGTTTTTGTCCAATTTCCCAAAATGACCATTTTACCCCCAGAAACTGATTTTTCTAAAAATCGCCCGGGACTCTTGTACCATCTTAAAAGTCTTAAATACCTTTGAAATAACCTCAAATTCATTCTCAGAGTATCAAAATTATGAGAAATGGTCGATTTCATTTAAAACCGAGACTTTGGAATATTACAAGTTTGACATCCGAGGAATTACATACATGAAAATTAACCATTTTCCCGGGGTGACTATAACATAACACCTAAAGGTAGCCGATATATGTGTTAGTTCAAATCTCTTTCCAAGTGGATTCAAACAAGCACAAGTGCATCCCAATCAAAGGTCAGACAAGAGCTATGCATCCAACTCTTTGTGCACAAGTCATGGTAAAACAGTGATTTCAGCTTCTCTCCCAAGCTCCAAATGGCCTCAAATCTTGGATAAGGAGCCTTCAACCACCCTCTAAGTTGTAGAGTCCTATGCTATATTTATGGCATTTTACTTTGAATTTTGAGAGTTTTATCCTTAGGTTACATGTTATGCCATTGTTGGACCACCATTAGTGTCACCCCCTCGACCGACGGAAGCAACGGAATGGGGCAGAGAGGGGGATGATGTCGGATTGAGGCCCATTTGGTGTAATGGATCCCATAACCCGGCCTGGTATTACTTAACTAAAAAGCCTCCAAACACATAGTCAAAATGTTCATAACACTTAGGCGTATAGCCATGAACACTTAGGGAAACCAAATGCCTACCTCAAGCATCATCACAAACATGTGCATATTTATCCTTAACATACACCTAACATCAAGGGTCATGGACAACATACATTTAACACTTATGTACAATAACCATATTTTCTAAATCATGCAAGCAATTGATTAATCATAGAAATCTAATATTGTCATCTATGCTACAGGCACATATGCAACTACACCTAGAGAGCCCGACACACTTGACCACCTCCAGGTCACTGCTGCTACTGCTAACACAAATAAAAGAGTTAACAGTTAGTAGTTTGTCAAGTGCTCATTCAGAAGTCTCAAGCAGAATCAAACTCAATTCGAGATCACCTCCGCACAGAATAGAAGTCATATCAATGAGCTTTGTGTACCTGAAATCACTAATCACAGAAAACCTAATGGAGCTACTCTGCAAGTTGCTTATCAGAAGCTCCAGAAAAAGTATAATCATAAGGGCGTGAGTGCTAGAGACAACTCAGTAAGTGCTTAGGTAAGGGTAATGGTTTGAAAAACAATCCTTCACAAAGAGGTTAATATACAAAAATATCAAATTTATACAAAATAAATCTTACCTGAACATTAACCTGCAGAACATACAAAATAAACAATAATATAAATTCAATATAAATCGTAATTGATACCCCGGAGGACACAAACATATATAGATACGGATAAGATAGCCCCCGGTGGCAGAAGCCATACATATCGGGTTCAGAAAATTAGAACAATCACATGGTACCAGCATGGGGCCAAGGTTCCCCAAAACTGTCATAATTATAGAATTGATCAACCATTGATCACATAATTGATCATTCATTGATCACAAAATTGATCACTAAGTGATCACAAAATACCAGAATCACAAAACCTGCACACCATTAACCATACCATGTAACTAGCCCTGGGGGTCATCAGGCCCCATTCTTAACCTGGGACTAGCTTCAACTAACTCAATATGCATAGAAAGAAAACCCGGAATGCATATTTAAGAGAGTTGAACCCTTACCTTACAAATTGCAGAATTGTTGTACTTTCCCCGAGGCAACCAAACTGACTCGAACATTTGGCAGCATTCCGGCTTAATTTCCATGATGCCCAATCATAGAAAACACAGGTGAACAACCACACAACAACCAGAAATGCAATACTCAAATCACTGATCAATATCCAACACGAAAGAATCTTTTACTTAAGCTTCATCAAAATCATCCAAATCACGGAAATGAGACCAACTAACCAAAGTGTTACCAAGCATACTTATAACACAAAGAAGCTAAATTCCAATCTCGAAAATGATCAACCATCACCCAACACCAAATTTCAAATTCACACATAATTTCGGCCAACATATGAAAATGAGACCAATCAAGTGAAATGTTACCAAAATTCCACTTAACAATTCAAAAGCTCAATTTCAACACCATTTCAACTCTATTCCATCATTCATCCTAGAACTCCAACCTTAATTCATCACTCATAAATTTTGGCCAAACTAAGGACAACAAGTTACAAGATGTTTCTTCAACAATTTACCAACAAATTAGGGTTCACAAGCAACCCTAACCCATTGCAAGTCCATGAATCATCAAAGAACACCAATTTCTCCCACACTTTTCAAATTTGGCCAACCCCCATTTCGGCCAATGAACAGGAACAATCAAAAGAGAGTAATCCCATCATACTCCCATCAATTTTAAATCTCAATTCTATCATCATTTCATCACAAATCCATAATTCAACAAAGAACAACTCCTTACATCATCCTCCCTTAAATTCAGCCAAGACAAAGAACAACCAAAGGATGAGCTTTCAAGATGAAACCAAGCAAGAATTGAGTCCTTAAACATCCTCACAACACTTTAGCATCTTAATTTCATTCTTATCTAATGATTCAAGAGAACACCAGAAAAAGGCCTAGCTCATAACATGAAGACATTGGCCATGGAAGGAGAAACACATGGAAGAAAGCTTCCTACCACCACAAAATAGCCATAAATCCATCCTGACCTTGAACAAAAATGGAAGGAATAGATGAAGCCCTCCTTGCCCCAAGAGAGTTTGAAGGTCGGCTACCATGGAGGAAGAAAAGGAAGAAGACGGTAAAACATTTTTCCTTTCTTTCTTCTTCTTTCTCCTTTTCTATTTTTATCCTTTCTCATATGAAGATATTATTTCTCTTATTGATATCATAT
>JBBYHH010331198.1:0-12273 GCA_038382905.1 Daphne laureola | reverse complement strand
CATTTTGCTCACTTAGGTTAATAAACAATTCCTAGGTCAAAAGGCTAGTCAATTGTTTATTAAGCCTATCTCACAACCACCAACCCAAAATATCTTCTCCCTAATCAAATTTGGCTGCCTTACTAATCCACACTTAGTGGGTATTTTTGTCCAATTTTCTAAATTGACCATTTTACCCCCGAAAAGTAAATTTCAGGAAAATGGCTCGGGACTCACGTAAGATTATAAACTGCTTAAATCCTGTGAAATTGAGCTCAAAATAATCCTCAAAACATGAGAATTATTATAAAATGTGTTCCTGCACGTTTAAAACTGAGTCCCGGAAATAGTGAATTTTGACCTCCGGGTAATGTTTCTCAGAAAATTATCATCCGCCAATGGTGACTGTAACAGGTAAGGGTCACGGGTTTTGAAAATCTATTGCATAAAAGGTTAGCATGCAATGTACTAAACAATTCGTACAACCTAATATTTCATGCTTAATGATATGCAAATGATATGATATGCAATACACTAGTCCCGTCGGACTTTTACACGCATCCCGAAGGATGAATAATCACGCATTATGAAGGATGAATAATCACGCATCCTAAAAGATGATATCACTAATCCCCCGGTGGCACGCTGGCCTACACATATTCCCACACTCGACAGTCCCCCAGTGGCTCGAAGCCCATAACACTCGGGGTCACTAACACGCGCATGGTATACCAGCGAGGGGTGTACGACCCCTATACTATCGTAATCACTTAGTTGATCTATTGATCAACTCATAATCTGGTTCACTGTCATTCACTCACTAATGATCATCCAATGATCAATCACTGAACGTTGCACTTAACAATCTGAGAGTTGAATGCCCACACTTAAAAACCTGCATGTCGTTAACCTTATCATGTAACTAGCCCCAGGAGTCACTGGACCCCACCCTCGACCCGAGTTGTTACAGTCACACCAGATGTATATTTATTTTGGACATTTATTTTCCCGATGGCTTGATTGTAAATTTCAGAGACTTTGCAATTACATGTAAATTACATGTTAATCAATGAAATTTGATCTCCCGAGAATTTATTTATCCTCAATTTCACAAGATTTAAGCGTTTCATAATATTCCAGGAATTTTGGGTCATTTTACCATAATTTGGTCGGAATGGCAAAATGATCATTTTGGAAAAGTGGGCAAAAACGCCCATTAATCCCATTTAATGTTGCAGCAAAAATGCCCATTAATCCCATTTAATGTTGTAGCCGATTATAGTTAAGGGAGGGGAAGATATTTTGGGATTTTAGGTATTACTTTATGGGGTTTTAGGGGTGTAAGACCTAGTAAAAAAAATGCCTACATGAGTGAATTGTGCATGAGTGAATTGTGGATCATGTTTCCTACCCTAGGATTAAACTAATACTACCCACACCCACCCTTCACTCTCCAAATTGGCAACACTCCTTTCTTACTACCCAACCCCTTATTTTCACTTCACTTATTATCTTTCAAGTGTGGTAGTAAGAAGTAAGAATACTACCATTTGAAAAATTACTTTCATCTCTCGTTCTCTCAACCGGCCCCCTCTCTCTAAAACTACCAAAATATTTTCTTTCTAAGTCTTCCTTTGGTCTTGAACTTTAAGCTTGATCCTTTAGCAAATCTTCCACTAAATCCTCTCCAAATTCAAAAGGGAAGCTTGTTTCTTGAGTGGTTCTTGAAGAGAAGAAGATTGGTAGCAAGAAACAACTCATTCCCTTATCTCTCAAACTTGGCCGAAAGTTCTAGGAGGTTCAAGGAAGAGATTTTTCAAGAGTTTCTTCAAGAATATTTAAGGTAAGCTTGTTTCAAGCTTATTTTTTAGGATGGATTAAGTGTTGAAGAAGTTGGAACTCATCTCTTCTTATTTTCTAGTTTGGTCGAATTTGATAGAAGATTTTTGGAAAAATATCTACAAGAATTTCTTCAAGATTTGTTAAGGTAAACATGTTTATAAAGTTATTATGGGGTTGTATGAAGAATTACATGTTCCCTTGAAGATTTGAAGGTTTTATGAATTTTTGAAATTAGTGTAAAGTTCAAAGCATGTTGGAAATTTATTATTATGCTTGATTCTTGTTCTTGGGTAGATTTGGAGCAATTTTAATACTTGGAGCAAGTTTAATACTTGGAACAAGTTGAAAATCATTTTGGAACATGGAGTTCCAAGCATGGCCAAATTTATGGATCAATATTTTATGTGAGTTTTCTTTGAGAAAAATTGTTGTGTTGATATTTTAGTGATGTTTGAGGGTTCTTAAAACTATGGTTTAAGTTTGAAAAATAAATCTTGAGGGCATGATGGTTTTAAGGCCGAAACCCTAATTGTGGGAAAGAATGATTTTTTGTTGAGAATTGTTGAAAAATGTTGTTAAAAATGTATTTTATGAAAGATTGTGAAGTTAGAAGTTGAATAAAGTATGTTGGTGAAAAGTTTGGCTAGAGGCCGAAAGTTTGGGTGGAAATATGGTGAAGAAGTTCTTGGTAAAAAGTATGATTTTATGTTGGAATAATATTGTTAAGAACATTTAAGGAAGTTGGTAAAAAATTGGAGAAGAAAACAAAATTTGGCAAAAGTTGGAAGTTTTGGCCGAAAATGGTTAAGCTAGAAAAGTTGAGGTTGTTCATGAGAAATGATTAAGTTGGGGGAAAATGAGCTAATTTGGTAATTTGGAAAATTTTGTCACTTTTTAAAAGTTTGGGACCAAAATGTAAATTTTGGTGAAGTTTGGTGTTAATTAGTAATTAGTGAAAAATTAAGTGAAATTAATACTCATTTGAAGTTAAATGTGGAATTTGGGGATAATTGGCCACTTTGAATAAATTTGAGCTAAAATGCAAACTTTGGGAGAGTTCTGGTTAAGTTTGGTAATTTGTGATAAATAAGATGAAATATGACACTTTTGAAGTTAAGTGTGTTAATGGAAGCATTTTGGTAAATCTGGTCACTTTATGCAATTTTGCGCCAAATTGAGAATTTGGGTAAAGTTTAAGGACTTCATATGTAATTATGGGGAAAGGAAGTAAAATGAAGCTTCTTTAAGATTAAGTGTGAAATTGGAAACATATAAGTGGATTTGGGTCACTTTATATGAAGTTGGGCCCAAATTAAAAATTGGGCAAAAGTATAGGGACTCTGTGTGTAATTAATCTTAAATTATGAATAAGAGATGCTTAAGTGGTAAACTTGTAACTTTACAAGTTGTTGTACCATTTATAAACATAGTTTGACCAATTTGGTCAATGATTGACTTTCGGTCAACAGTTGACTATTAAGGGTGATTATGGTTAAATTTGTAACTATAAACCTTATAAGTATGTTCTCAATGTGTTAGAGAAAAAGTCACTTGTAACTTTACAAGTTGTTGTACCATTTATAAACATAATTTGACCAATTTGGCCAATGGTTGACTTTCACTCAACAGTTGACTATTAAGGGTGATTATGGTTAAATTTATAACAATAAACCTTTATAAGTATGTTCTCAATGTGTTAGAGAAAAAGTCTTGTGGCTGGGAACCCTTTCAGCTTGGTACGTCTCGGGATCAGGTTGGCATCATTAGAGGTAAGGGGTTTAACTTTCTTAATATGTGATATTGATTCTCCTTATGCATATTAGGTTAGTCAATGGCTAGTTCTCGGGATGAGGGTGGGGCCCAGTGACTCCCGGGATTAGTTACATGGTAGGGTAACGGTATGCAGGTTTTTTTTCGGGAGCTTCTTTTGGGATCCACGCTGGATCCACTATATGTATATGGGCTTCTTATGGTCTATAGTTGACCTACCGACAGTTTAGGGGATGATCACCCCTCGCTGGTACCATACACTTCTGACCCCATCTGGGAGTGCCTAATAAGCCACCGGGGGGCTGTCATTTCGTGTGTTCAGAAAATTCTGATTATGGTCAGACGGGACTTTCGTATTGCATATCATACCATTTTTGCATACCATTGTGCATGTAATATCTAGGTTGTATTAAATGTTAGATCATGGCACGCTAACCCTTTTATGCAGGTTTTTTCAAAAGAAAACCCGTGATCCTTACCTACCCCCTTACTGAGTACCTCTCGAGGATTCACACTCATTATATTATCATTTCAGGAAACCCCAGTAAAAGGCCTGCGGAGTAGAGACCGCTCGGCCCTTCTGATACTTTTGTGCCGGAGGTATATTACTGCTACTTGTTAGTGGTTTCAGATTTCTGTCGGGGGTAGTCTCGATAGAGATATTTGTTTGAGTATTTAATGAGCACACTTATGTTTGACTAATGGTTTAACTTCACTATTTGTGTTGTAGAAGTAGCAGCAGTGGCTGGAAGATTAGTCAGTAGTTGATCCCGACTCTTCTAGCTCAGTACGTACTCTTAGCTAATGGCTAACTCTGGGCTCTGTAGTTGCATGCACATATACTTAGAGATTATTCTCCAAGTACTTGTAGTATTATTTTGTCGGGGAATTTACGTTCAACAAAGTAGACGGGATTCCCTGCTGTTGTATCTACTAAATGTCTTATGTCATCGCGATTTTCCGTAAAACCACTCATGTGTTTTTGGGTGCAAGATTAAGGCTTGGTTAGAACGCCTTAATACTGAATAACGCGTTAGAAAATAAAACTTAGATAATTTTTTTAGAGGACCGGGTTCGGGTTCACTATATTTAATAAACCGTCGTTCCGGAAGACTGTCGCCACCGTCGTCCGACCCAACTCCACCGCTTCCGCCGCGCTGGGAACTGGATGGTGGTGACATCTGTAACTTGATCCTGGCTTCCACAGTGCTGCAAGATAACCTTCCCTTCTTTTGTGAGGTTTTTAAGGAAATGGTACCTGATGTCTATGTGCTTACTACAAGCATGTAGAACTGATTTTTCAACAGCTTGATGGTAGAGCTGTTGTCACATCTTATAGAAATTAGACCTTCATCTTCAATCCCAATCACATTCAATATCCTACTTACCCAAAGTGCTTGGCAAGCACGAATAGGAGCAGTAATGAACTCTGCTTCTGTAGTGGAGAGAGTAATTATAGGTTGTTTCTTGGACATCCAGGCCACTACTCCTGAACTGAGAATGAATACATAGCCACTGGTGCTTTTTATGTCTTCTACATCCCCAACATAATCATTATATGTGAAAACCAACAGATTCTCTCTCTTATCTTTCTTGTAGTGAATCTCATTGTCTAAGTACCCTTTAGGTACCTGAGTACCCTTTTAGGCATACCAAGATGTAACTCAATGGGCCTAGACATATACCTACTTAGCACACAGGTAGCAAATATCAAGTCTGACCTAGTTGCAGTAAGATACATCAGGCTTCCAACGAGTTGTTTGTACAATCTTTCATCAGCTATTTTACCATTAAACTATTTATCAATCTTGACTTCTGAAGCAATAGGATTCTTTACCTCATTGCAATTCATCATTCCAAAACGCTTCAAAACTTCCAAGGCATACCTCCTTTGGCAAATAGATATTCCTTCCTTATGTTGTTGTACTTCAATTCAAAGAAAGAAATGTAATTTCCCAAGATCTATCATGTCAAACTCACTTTCCATGGATTTTTTAAATTCTTTCAACAGGTTCATATCATCTCTTGTATATATTAAATCATCCACATACACACTGATGATGATTATTTTACCTTCTTGGTTTTTCTTGGTGAAAAAAGCCTTTTCATGACTCTCACAATTCTGGAACCCTTCTCTGATCAAGTATGATTCCAGTCGACTAAACCAAGCTCTAGGGACTTGTTTAAGTCCATATAAGGCCTTGTTTAGCTTGTATACCTTGTGCTCTTGACCCTCATTTTCATATCTTTGGGGTTGATCTACATATACATCTTCATCCAAATCACCATGTAAAAATGCTGATTTTACATCAAGTTGCATGATCATGCAACCCTTTTGTGCTATTGTGGCTATGATCATCCTAACTGTGTCCAACCGTGCTACAGGTGCAAACACTTCAGTATAATCCACCCCAAACTTCTGTGAATATCCCTTAGCTACTAACCTGGCTTTGTATTTGTCAAGTTCTCCATGCTCATTGTATTCCCTTTTTTTTATCCTCTTGACATCAATAGTCTGCATTCCTTCAGGTCAATCTGTCAAAAACCATGTATTGTTCTTTTCTATTGAGTTCATCTCATTATCCATTAATACAATCTATTCCTATTGTTTAACTACTTCTTCATAAAAAATAGGATCCATGTCTGTACTGATATTTGCAGCAGCCATCATTTCTAAATTTCCTTCATTGTTGATTCCAGACACATCCTTAACATAATCGTGAAGCCATGCTGGTGGTTTTCTTGCTCTTCTTCCTTCTTCAACTGGTTGAACTGCTTCTTGAGTTCCTTCTTGAGCCACTGCCTCCCCTTCATTGGGAGCCTGTACTTCTGTTTCTTCATCATAGTCTCCTCGTCTATCTTTATTCCAGGGATTTTGTAGGTTTCTTCAAACCTCAAGGAGTTTTTCTGAGAATTCTAAAAATACGAGAGATAAAGTGAAGATTATGACAAACCTTAGGGTTTTTTTTTTTTATAATTACCCAATGTATAGCTATTAGGTTTCACCTGTTGTAAAGTTTACTGTATGTTTTTAACAAGATGAATGTTTGTAACAATTGATAGAACTACAATGATAAATAATTAACATAAAATTTAAAAATTTATTGATGAACAATTACCTTAGTACTCTGTGTAAAAATATAATAGGTCTATATCAACCATGAAATTTTTCATCAACACCATGATATAAATCTAACCACTAATAATACTTTTATAATAAATTTGCAAACCTTTACTAAACATGTTAAGTGTAGGAAAAAGATTTATAAATGATAGTCTATTCATCCCAAAATTAATACATTTTTCTTTATTATTTCAATAAAATTGATACATTTTCTAAAAAATAAATGCTTTCACAACAATTTTACTTTATTACCATTCATTTCTCTTTTCAAACAAAAAACTATTTCCGTCATATATATCAAACTCTCTCCCTAGCTTCCAGCAAGAATATTATACATTCGACTAATCCAAAACAATAATGGGCCACGGAAGACAATAAACTTGTCGCCCACATGATTCTCGTCTCATTTGACCTGTATGAGGATGGGATCTGACTAGAAATTTCTCTTTCATGCATGAGAACCTTCGAGGACACCGGCTTGCTAGATATTATTTCATATTTATTTTGAAAATAATAATCAGATACATTCATCTTTCAATTCATTTTCATATAGATAATTTAATTTTATATCTTAGTATTGGAAAAAAAATGTATATTAAATAGAAGAAAAGTACGTAAATGTAGCAATATTAGGATTACCAAAGGTGACTACCAACCAATATGAGAGCGTAGTAATTAATCAGCTAAAAAAAAAACACAAAATACCACTACAAATAAGAATTAGGGAACCATTGATTATGGAAGAATATTGATCAGCATTTAGGGATCACATTTGATTATCAAGAGAGCTAAGCTGAGTACTGTAAAAATCGGAAGCTTTTGCAGAAGCTTTCTCTGCATTTTTCTTGTATTTACATGAGCAATGGACATTGTACTTATACTACATGAGCTAGAGTACAAGATAGATTCTACTTCTAACTATAGATAAAGATTACTAATATATGAAACTAGTTTAATGACCTGCTGTTGTTGGGAAAGATGAACCGCCTAATACAAAGCTAACGGCTAATTGTTTATCCAGGATCTGACTTTTTCTACACTTGTGTAATCATAATGAGATAACAAAAGAAACAATGTCTTCCACTATAAAATAATGGGATTACAAACTTAATCTCACAATAAATATTGTGGTTAACTCTCTCAGTAGAGTGAGGCTTCCTATTTTCTCTCAAACTTTCTTTGATGATTTCTCTGAGGACTTTCCACACCTTTAAAGAAAACTACAGAGCCTTTTATACTATTATGTTTACTAAAATAATTGATGGCCGTAAATATGGGATAATTACATCCTTTTCTTTTGCGTAGAAGGCTCCTTTGTTTTTCTCTTCCTCAATGTTTATTTGTTTTTTTTATTATTGATGATCCGTGTGTTTCTCTTTTCCACCAAAGGAGGGAATTCCTATCAAATCTCCCCCTCCTGACTTAGGTGGAAATATTTAATACTTCTGGTGCTTCTCTGCAACGCTCATACTTGTCCTTAGGTAAGGATTTGGTCATCATATCGGAACTGTTGTCATCAGTATGGATCTTATCAAGCTGTAACTGTTTGGATTCCACAATATCACATATCTATGGTATCAAAAATCAATGTGTTTGGATCTTGAGTGGAAACTCGAATTCTTACTTAAGTAGATTGCACTCTGACGCTCACAATGCACAATGTACTTCTATTGTTCTTGCCCTAACTCGTGCAAGAACCGCTTCATCCATAGCATTTCCTTGCAAGCTTGTGTAACTGCAATGAACTCTACTTCTGTTGTAGATAGGGCAACACATTTTTGTAGCCTTCACTGCCATGAATACTACTTCCCTTGAAAATGAAATTAATATCTCTAGCCATGTCTCCATCTGTGTAGCAAATTAGCTAAGGTATTCTACTCCCAAAGCATAAATTCATTTTGGAAGTTCCCCTGAGATATCTCAAAATCCATTTCAGAACATTCCAGTGCTCTTTTCCTAGGTTAGCCAAGAATCTACTAACAATGTCAACTATATGTGTTATATCTGGTCTGGTACACACCATTGCATACATCAGGCTCCCAACTGCTGAGGCATATGACACCTTCTTCATTTCATCTTTTTCAGCTTCACATGTAGGACTTTGCTTTGAGCTAAGCATAAAATGACTAACAAGTGGAGTGGTAACTGGCTTTGCTTTCTCCAGATGGAACCGCTCCAATACCTTCTCGATATATTTTTCTTGTGATAACCACAACTTCCTCTTCTTTCTGTCAAGGGAGATAGTCATACCAAGAATATGCTTTGGGAATCCTAAGTCTTTCATGGAAAAGACTTCTTCAGTTCTTCCTTCGACTTGCTGATCTTGTCACTGTTTTGTCCCACGATCAACATATCGTCAACATATAAAACTAGTATGATAAACTCGCTATCAAGAAGTCTCTTGACAAAGACACAATGATCAGAAGTTGTCCTTCGATATCCATGCTCAATCATGAAAGAATCAAACTTCTTGTACCATTGACGAGGTGTCTGCTTAAGTCCGTATAGACTCTTCTTAAGCCGACATAGTTGATCCTCTTTTCCTTTGACTTGGAATCCCTCTGGTTGCTCTATGTAATTTTCTTCTTCAAGATCACCATGAAGAAATGCAATCTTCACATCTAGTTGTTCCACGTCTAGATTTAAACTTGCAGCCAAGCCAAACACCACCTAGATGGATGTCATCTTCACCACGGGTGAAAAATGGATGATTTCAGGATCTTAATAATATGTTTTTCATGTTAACATATCATACATGCATGTCACATGGTATCATGTCATACATGTGGAAACATATTGCATATAATAGTAATCTAAGTGATAGCATGATGTCTCTGTCAAATCGTGCCTCATATGTATCTCATATGACATGTGTAGCGATGAGATTTTTTACCGGAGTCGCTACCGATCATTTTCCTAGGTCGATTGAAAACCTAAAAATGATCTACGAGATATCTAGGCTCGTCAGTCAATTACGCGCAAAAATATGAATTTTTGAGCGCCCAAAATTAGTACCACGGGTTCATCTTATCTTATTGTTTGATTTTTTTTAAATAAAAATAAGCATGAGAAATCGAAATAAAAACATGAAAAATGGGAGAAGAAATTTACACACTTAAGATTTATGTACATATGACAAAGAAAATAAAGAAGAAAAGAGCATAATCAATAAATTAACTAATTAACTCAAATACTTATGGCAAACACCAATAAAAAAAGAGATAGAAATAAAGATTATAATAAAAGTTACAATCAATAATAACGCACAGGTTACAGTGCGCTATTATAAATAGCGCACCCTAAGTGCTTTAGTTGTTCCTTTATTTACAAATATGCCATTTTTTTCTCAATTCTCTAAAAATTGTATATTTTTTTATTTTATAATTAAAAATAAAAAATAGTTAGTCCAATGAAAAGAAAAAAAAAAAGACAGAGAAAAAAAAATTCACATGTTATATGTTTTAATGTTTTTATTGGAGTCCATATATGTTTTCATATTTTTATTGGAATCCGTTTAAGCGTAGACTTATTTTTTTTATTACTCATCTCATTTAATTATGTAATCCACTATGGGATCATAAAATTCATAGTAGGATCATTATGTCAAATGCCATGAAACTTGAAACTCTTGTTGGGATCACAACACTTTCACTGGGGGATCAGCACTTCCCTACTACGGATCACAACTATCTTACTGTGAATCACTATTTTACTGTGGGATCACCACACTTATACTACGACATCACGACTCTTCTATTGCGGATCATCAATTACAGTGGATCATCAATTACAGTGGAGCATAAAATAAGAACAATGGATCATCAAACAAGTGCACTAGATTATCAATTTACTACAATGAATCAACAAATAAAAATAAATCATCATCACATATGTACAATACATCAAAAAACTCTTACCGAACTCATTATGAGAACATTGTCCTCTTCTTCAATTAATTAATCGATAGTCATCCCCATTAACCTACGTATTAATATTATAATTTCATGATCATCACAGATCTCTTTAAAATTTATAAATTTATAGTTTAAATTACAAAAAAATAATTTATGCCAATAAATCATCAATGGTAAGTTTGATCTTTTTATCCTCAGGGGAAAAAAAATTTGATCCTTTTGAAAAAGATCAAGTAATCTGTACTACTCTAGTATGTACGTTTAAATAGATTAATTTTAAGCTTCATAATATTTACTACTTGCAGGAAGTAAGTGAAGGTTTAAGAGCAAGCTAGTCAATGAGAGAGGGAGGGGAACAAGGAAGGTGGGTTAGATCTGATGGTAGAGTTGTAATATTTGTAAACATTTAAGCACTTACAATGCGCCTAAAGCGTATTGTAAAGTGACTCCAATAATAAACTAAAAGAAAATGATAAAATATAAATATGCACAATCATAAGAATTAAATGGAAAGAATAAAAAAGAAAGAGATAATTAAATGATAAAATAGTTTAGGCGAGTGCCCAAACTAGAAATTTGAAAACCTGTTAGTGAATTACCTGAAAATATACCTATGCACGGGGTTAAAATAAAAACAAAATAAAAGATCAAGGAACAAGAGGATACCTAAAAATAAAAAAAGCGAGCAGCAGGTACGTTGCGAGCTTGGCTGGGCGGCACGTTGGCTGGGTGAGCTGGGCTGCGGTCGATGGTGGCGCAGAGGGCCGGGAACGATGCGTTGGAGGAAGACAAGGGCGATTGCGGCCTGGCATGTCAAAATCATCGCTGGGAAGCGGAGTCTAGGCCGGGTCCGCACAAAAGTGGATCGCGGGTCGTCTGCAACTTCTCTCAGTTCCGACGACGTCTTGCGGCGGGGAGAGGAGCTTTGAGCTCCTGGAGTGCCGACAGACTTGGTGACGTCAGGGGCTGGCAGTGGCAGACCCAGGAATTTTTTAAATGGGGGTCCATGATCTTGTTTAAACATATAATGTTATGAAATATAAGAGATTAAATGCAATTTAAGAAATGTAAACAATAAGTTATATACTCCCCCAGCAAAAAAACAATTGAACGATTTAATTGAGTGTTTGAATTAAAATCGATGTACGATATTGAGAGTTTTGACATAATTATCCTTGAAGGAAACTTCTGCAAAAGAAACAAAACATAAAAAGTAATGTAAAGTGATAATATTTTAGTAACTCTGAGAGTAAACTTATTCATTTTAATTAAAGTGATTTTTTTAGACAACCTAAAATGAAATGTGTGCAATTGTTTAGAGACACGTGGAGTGAAAATATTTTTAAGGGAAGTGTACAATTTTCAGGAATTGTATACTTCATTCAACCCTGAAAATTGTACAATTTTTTTGTTAAGTTAGATTTATAATTGATATGACCCCTAACCTTTCATATTTTTAACATTCAAAACCTTAAGTTTAATTTACACTCTATAAAGTCATCAAAATTTCCCTAGAATTTTATGCCATATTAGTGCAAAAGTAAAATTTGGTACTAAAATGTTAAAAATGTAAAAGTACAATGACTAAATTATAGTTCTTGCAAAACAAACTTTATATTAATAATCAATAAAGTGATCCACTTT
>JBBYHH010330868.1:0-12275 GCA_038382905.1 Daphne laureola | reverse complement strand
TGCATGATATTATGAGATATCATGTCTTTAAATCTTCCATGAATTTGTATAAACATGAACCTGTAATGAGAATCTTAAAGATCTTAAATCTCCACTGAGTACAATTATATGAGTGAATAATTCATTTCCCCTGAAATGTGATAAGGAAAATGTATATTCTCCACAAGAATCTTGAACCAAAGACCATACTCATTAATAATTAATAGTTGATCCTTAAAGAAAACTCTTATGGATTTGTAGAGCTTGAAAAAATATATAATGATCCTTGTATCATTATAATAACTCTGTTATTCTTCCCCTTTTCTACTTGAAGAAGTAAAAATGTGCGAGGACAACTAAAAAGGCTTTTTAGCATAAAGGATTATCTTATGTGGGGGTCAATGCGAAAAAAAAATATTGTTTGAATGGTTCTTTATTGTAAATAAGTAACATCCACAATTGATAGGCGGATGAAGAGAAAGAGCAAGGTCTGGATGTGTCATCAATGAGTGACTGGACTTCTTTGCAAAACCTGATAGTGTTAATCACAAAATCATCACCTTATCCAACAAGAATGACTTCAAATGTTACCCTCCAATTGTTGTGACCCTTAACCAACCACGCAGATAGCTATGGTTCACAATTACAACTCCCAAGATCTTGCCTAAACTACTCCAACATTTATAAAACAAAATTTTTAAAAGAGTTTAAAGTAGATTAAAAGTCTGTATACAGCTGCGATGTTCAAAGTGTGACAGTTGCTAAGTAAGAAAGAAATAAATAAAATACAAAAGTACTAGTGCTAAAGTTTTCCTCAAGCCTTCCTTATTGTTGTTGCTTTTCATCTTCCGGTCTCCATCCCGATCTTCTCTCCTATCTTGACATTTCCCGGTTCCTCCTAAGTTATATTGAAGGGTGTGAGTAATTGATAAACAATAGGTACATAAATAAAGTAACTAAATAACTTGCAAAGGAAGAAAATAAGAAATGAAGAGAGAAGGGTTGCAAGACTTACAGGAGTGGTGAGCACTCCCTAGGGAAAATGCAACTTCTTAATAGAGGCCTAAGTGGGTTTCTTCGGTAAGAAGAATCCCAAGTGTGCACTTTGGTCAGAAAGGGGACCTTCCCCACTAAGGCTTTGTCTTCTCGATAGCAGCTTCCGCCCCTAGTGAAGCTCCCGTCCAGTCATTAGTCTTCTAGACGTCATGCTCTAGTGCTCCCAGTTTAGCTCTCGCCAGTAATGGGTTTTCCTCGGCACCCAGCTCCAGTTCCAGCTCCAACTCGGTAATTATCATCCGACAGTTGTGCACCAAAGATTCCCAGTCATGCATAAAAAAGTGTTGTCTATGAGAAAAGGGAAACATACTTATAGTCCAAGAACAACATTGCAAATCGAAAGCATTCATGTGTCCTATATATCTATAAATTCCAAGCCAATCATAATGTTATACATAGCTCCCATTTGTCTACACAGGATCTCCGAGTTATGCAGTAATAACTTTAAGAGAACTGATAGAAGTAGATGAAGGCCATATGGCCGAACCATCCTAGGCTCCCCAACTTCTCTCACACTTTCGGTCATACTAAGCCTTTAAGGAAAATACTTCAAGTTCCATAAATTCCTTCATATAACTACAATATTGCTATTAATAGTGTTCTCCTTCATATACTTACATCACTACATTTCCTACAACATTTAACTTAACCTTGTATTAGCAATTTAACAAGGAAACATAACAAAGTCCCTTCCAAGGAACTTCATAGTAATCTGCTACCCAGCCACCCTTTGAACGAAATCATCAAACATTCATGCATTTCCAATTAATTTAGTAGAAACTCACAAAAGATAGGAAAAACATAGCAAGGCTCATAAATTACCTTTCTCTTTTCCTTAACTGATCAATTCGGTCATTTAGGGTTCATGAGTTCCTTGTCAATTTCTTGCTAACTTGGAAGGATTCCTTTTCCCTTTCTGAAATACAGTACTCGATTCACTAGGAGGAGTCATTTTTTTCATCAAGCAATAGATCAACATAGGAAGAGGGTGACGAGGTAAAGGGTCAGTTGCTCTGTCTTTGTGCACCCAACCTCCTCTAGGTTGAAAGAGAAGAATAACCCTTCATCGTGGCTCCAGCCCTGTCACCGGTGATGTCCCTCTGCATGCTCACCTCGACACCTCGCTCTAACCTCACCGTGTCTCTTCGCATCGCATCCAGCTCCATCCCTCATGCCATCGCGTGCCCGCACTGAATTCGTCATCAATCTTCCCGCCCTGGCATCGTTCCACTGGCATTCTTTCAAGACGGGTGGCCCTCTCACCAGTCTCTCTCCCCTCCAGCTTGCTCTCCGTCTTCGGCCAAGCCCAACATCGAAGAAGGAGCAAAAATGGAAACAGGATCTGATGATTCTGATCTGCTTCTCCCTTTCTTTCCTTTTTATTTATTCTTTTATATAAATTTCCAATTCAGTAATTAATTATTAGGTCACCTAGGTTTTCAGTTGTTGACATAAAAACCCCACTTCAACTCTTATCTTTATTTTGGTCCTCTTTCTTTCTTTCTTTCTTTCTTCACAGTTTAACAACTCAATAAAATTTTGAACTTTATTTTTTTACAATTAAGTCACTAAAATTTCTTCTTATTTACTAAACAATCCCCATATTTACAAATTCCTTCAAATTTATCCAGTAGTTAATAAATATACTTTATTGGGAAACGTTTGGAAGCACGAGTCACAACACCAACTCTCATGATATATGAAACTGTTCTTCAGAAACTTAAAAAGTGGGTAATACTCCTTGAGCTTTGTTTCTTGCCCTTCATGTCATTGGAATGGTCAAAATTGTTTCAAATTGTGCCTTCATTCTAAATTGTCTTTGCAGGTTTTCAATGTAGACTCCATAACGCACTTTGTCATTCATCCTTCATTTCCTCTTTTTTTTGGTCAGACCTTGTATGACTTGAAATTTTTAGCCTTTTATTTCTGACTAAAATGCAGAGTCAAATGGCAACTAGGACTATTTGTAATTTCAACCGTTTCAAGCTAAGGACAATGGAATAGAATTTACATTTGACCATTTTTTATGATTTTTTAAATCTTTTTGTGAGCCATGGGTGTTGATGTGTTGAAGCCGAAGGCATCTTACTCTTTGGTTAGATCTTGGGAAATGATGAGTTGAAGAAAGCTTGACTTGATCCCAACCTTGGTAATGTGGCAATGTTTTGGAAGGTGCTTTCATTCTCATGCCTCCCATTTTGGTGAGCGAGGTTTCTTTTGTGAGGAAGAATCTTTAACATGAATAATCTTTGAAAGAACTCTCTAAGTGTTTATTTGACCATTGATGTATTGGTTCAGGTAGTATTTTCTTCGAAAGAATCCCATAGAAATTAAAGGGTCACACCAAAGTCGCTCCCATTAAATTTAGAAATATTTTTGAGATAACCACTATCAAGTCCTCATTTTAACTCATTGGTGACATTTTTATGTCGTGAATTTGGTGAAAGGATCTTGAAACATAGAGGAGTATACAAGAACTGGGATGTGAAGTTTTACTAAAGGATGCCAATGTGGGTATTTTACCCCTTCTTATTTCAAAGGAAAGAATAACAGATGTCTATTGTAACAAAGAGATTACCCTAGATTTTGGACTAAACCTAGGTAATTTTGATTTTCAAGTTATCTTGACAAGCTCTAAAAGATTGGAGTAATTCAAAGACTTCCTCAATTAATTATCAATTTACATTGATCAGCGTGTTAGGCCTAGCTTGAAGACTACTTGTGAGAAATTGCATTTTCATACCAAAACACAGAATCATACAAAACTTTAACGTCACTACCATAGATGTTCACTTTTTTTGCAACATGCTATGTTTTCTACTTATATAGGTTCTAACTTTAAGAACGAAAATGCCGATTGAAATGTCTGAAGATGAAAAATGATTATATACATGATTGATGTACAAGTTCAGAGGTGTGTCATTGACAATTTGAAAGAAATATGATGCATGCGAACATCATGAAAATAAAACACCTTCCTCAGTATAAATTATTACACAAAAATGTACAAAAATGAATAATTGAATTGACAATTATGAAACAAAACAATGTCTTTTGCCCAAAAATCCCGACCAATTTCAAGTCACTTTACTCGTATCATCTAGGTTAGTACAATGACTTGGATTCCTTGACTATTCACCGACTTTTCAAGTCTTGTGTGACTAGCCAATGTGATCTTAAGCTTTTGTGTTCATCGCTCGTGGAACTTGTGTAGAGTTCAGTACATGTTCCACCAAGAATCTCACATTGTGTGTTCTTTCCTAAACTTCGATGGTTCTAATGCTCACATTCATTCTAAAAAATAAATTCATGCCAAAGACGAACCATACGAGATATAGATTACAACATTTGACAAGTATGTGAACCAAGTAACAAGTCTATGGGTGGAAAGCAAAAGGGTAAAGAGGTCTAAGGTCAGTTTTAAGTAGTGGCGGACCCAAGAATTTTTAAAAGGGGGGTCCATTTATATATTTCAATGTATATTACTTTTCACGTTCTAATTTTTTTGCAACATTTTGATTTGACACAAGAATTATATAAACAAATAGTCTAGGAAAAGATCAAATAGTTGCAAAATTGAAGCGAAAAAACTTATTTAGAAAATAAAGAGACCAATATTGACTATATTTCAGTATTTTTCACATATCACTTAGTGTTGTAAAATATTTTTAGATGAATGAAATGTAAAGTACAGAAATAATATCATAAAATTTAGGGATCCATTACAACTTTTAAGGAATTTTATTAATAAATTTTATATCACATATATATATTATTGGGAAAAAATGGGGGTCCATGGACCCCCCCTTTGGAACATGTAGGTCCGCCTCTGGTTTTAAGTATAGTAAAGGAGTGGAATATATGCTAAGGTAGGTGAACAAAAGGCTTATCCTCATCAGTAAATAACGATGGCCCAATCCTTGCCTACGAGGGTCATGGAAGAATTGGATTAACTCGAGTCGTGAATTTTCGCAAGCCCCTGCAAAGACTTCTCTCACAAAAATTACTCTACTTTCGTCACTAGGAACCAGTGAGGGCTGAGAGATCAATGTCTCACAAAGACAATGGCGCTGGTTCACCTTAGAAAGAAATAAGGTTTTATTGTTTAGAGCTTGGGTAGGGAGCTCCATGTCATGCATATTAAAACAACAAGAGATTACAAAAAAAGGAAATTAATAAACTAGAGACAAATAAACAAAAGATAGAAAAAACAAAGAAAAAAGAAAGAAAGAAAGAAAGTCAAGCAAAAATAAAATAAACCATTTTAACAAGACCAGTCCCCAGCGGAGTCACCAGCTTTAGTGATGAGATTTTTAACGGAAGTCACAACCAATCTTTTGTTTCTAGGTCGATTGAGAGCCTAAAAATGGTTAATGATAGGTCTATAATTGATGACTGAGAGGCGCAGCTTGGGCCTACCAGACCCAAAAAAGCCCGTATAGAAGCTTAGTCACCAACCCAGGAGAGAAGGCCAATTAAAAAACTCCAAGACCGTACCACCCGGATACACAAGCATATGGACCGAGGACATGCCCTCAGCACATTACCACCTGATGACCTGCCTCCAGGATACATTTGCCACTTGTCCTCTGACACCAACTGCCTCACTCCTATCAAATTATTATGAATGTGCCACTCTATTAGACAAGACTATATAAGGCTACAACATTCCTTCATTCAACGTAACTATTCACTCTGCCCAAGGTCTTCCACACTCTCTTTGCTCACCCATTATACTGACTTTTGTTGATTTTAGATCCACCATTAACATATTTAACATGTTATTCAGTCTCATACATGTGTAAGACATAGATATACGGCCTTTTGTTCATTTCAGATTTCATGTAAATTCATAGCATGATGTTTCATTCATATCATGCCTCTTTCTTAATCCAAGCATCAAGAAAAGTAGAAGGAGATCTTAGCATGATACTAGGGAGAAGAAGTGTACCTTTCTTTTGGAATTACATCAAAATGATATTTATCCTTGCTCTAAAATGTAACCTCCTCTTGAACTTTTGATGAACACCAAGAACACCTTGAATGTCTTCAAGCTTATGGCCGGTTCTTGTTAATGATGAGAGGGCCGATTTTGTATGATGAAAAGAGGCTAGAAGTGTTGAAGAAACACACTTGAATCAACCCAAAATGCTCCTAGAACACTTGTAGAGTTCGGCCTTGAAAGTGAGGAAAAAGATGAAGAAGTGTTTTGGAATAACTTCAAACGTATCCAGAGGTATGTGTTTGACTGGCCTCTCCTCTCTATTTATAGAGAGGACTTACTCAGTAACTTCTCCGAGAAGTGGCTTAGTAACTTCTCGCAGAAGTTTCTTAGTAACTACATTACTTAACCATTAAGTAACATCACTTGGTTACTACATTACTTAATCATTAAGTAGAATCACTTACTTAGCCACTAAGTAACGTAACGTAGTTACTAAGTTACTTAACCATTAAGTAACATCACTTACTTAGCCAGTAAGTAACTATGTTACTTAACCATTAAGTAACATCACTTTCTTAGCCACTAAGTAACGTAACTTGGTTACTATGTTACTTAACCATTAAGTAATGTCACTTACTTAGACACTAAGTAACGTAACTACTACGTTACCACAACACACATTTGACCTCCTATGACCTCCTTTCAGTTCACCTTGAGCTGAAGGCCACTTATTCATCAAGATTAGCTCACTTGATCTAAAGTTAGATACTTCTAGATAATCTCAAAAAGGTCTCAATGCGCCAAGAGTTCTAACAACGTAAGCATCAGAGGACCCACCATCGGGAAAAACTCTAGCGCGGTCTATAGATTTTGTTGCTTGCACAGGTGGACCTAGCCTATCAAGTGAATGGAGATTAACGTAACCAAAACCAGGGGGCAGAAGTTAAAGAGCGTGGTGATCCCCATGGAAGGACTGCCACCAAATGGCACTGTTTGTGGGAATGGAGGAGACCCCAAGATAGCACTAACCGTCGTAGGTTGGAGGGCCCCCCCCGTTCCCGTGAAACACTACCCGAAGGTGAAGCTTCTGTCAGCAAAGGTTCTGAAGACCCTGGATACATGGAGAGCACACCTAAGGGGACACCCACTAGTCCGACCAATGAAGGGAGTAGCCTTAGGGCATTTTCAAGCTTGGACAAGAGCAACTTCAGGGATGTGTCGGATCTGCCGGACGTTGCTCTAATCAGGACAATCAGGATGGTCCTAGCTGAAGAATGGAAGAATAGACGCCGGAGGATGGGACATTCCCAAAAAAGAACATTGACTTCACACTCCAACATCATGCCTGATATAGAGAGGGTCCAAACCCCCAACGTCAAACTCGTCCAATGCTAATCAAGAGAGAGACAGATAAGAACATCCCAATCACCTAGAATCCAAAGAACCCGAGATCGGTCCCCAAGACCTGAATGCCTTATCAGGGAGGATCCTAGAGACGAAGTCATCAGAAAAATGATGAAAAGGTTGGAAGAAGTAGAAAGGGAACCTAGAAGGACGTTAGAAACATGGTCCTGGGGTCCCTCAAAGGAAGAAGGTCCATTCACCAGCCAAATCCGGGATAGTCTGATGCCAAGAGTCTTTTGTCTGCCGCACCCATTAGAGATATATCACGGTATACGAGACCCAGACGCATTCATAAGAAAGTATGAAAGAGCGATGGAACTGAAAGGGGCGGACGAAGCTGTCTTATGCAAATGTCTTGAAGTATCCCTCGGACGGCCAGCCTCGAGCTGGTACAACGCTTTTCCATCAGACTCAATTTCTTCTTTCAGAGAACTTTCTACTAAATTCACTGCCCACTTTATCAGGAGCAAGTGATCGGCTAAGCGAGCCATCCAGATTTTCGACATCAAGAAAAGACCGAATGAAAGCCTTCAGGAATTTGTTGAAAGGTTTAACAAAGAAGCAGTGTATGCCTCAGATCTGACAGATGACATCCACATTATGGCTTTCATCAAAGCGCTGTTACATAAGTCTAGATTGGTGTACGAGCTATAAAGAAAGAACCCTTCATCGATTAAATAAATGTACTCGGTGACCCATGAACACATGATAGCTCAGGATCTGTTATCTCAGTGGGAAGCCAGGAGCAAAGTCAGAGATACACGTGACCAAAGAATGGAGAATCAAAGGACCAATCCAAGGAGTTTGGAAGGATGGAGAGGGCAGAGAAAGGGGTTCAGAAAATGCATATCACTAACCCCTCTGAACACTTCCCAAACCAATCTACTAGCGGGGCTCAAGAAGAAAGGAAATGTGAGCTGGCCGAGGACAATGCCGGAGGGAGCCAAGCACAATGAGACCAAACACTGCCAATTGTATCAGGAGAACGACCATGATACCGAGCAGTGCTATCAGCTAAAAAGGTACATTGAGCACTTGATCAAGAAGGGCTCCCTAGCGCAATACCTGAAACTGCCCTCGAGAGAATGAGAGAGGCGAGCCCGAGGAAAAGAAAGGAACGACAATGAAGAGTAGGATTCAGAAAAAAAGGGAAGGAGGAAGTCCCCAGACCGAGTCACTAGGACAATCTACACCATCACCACAACCCTAGGATCCAGCGAAAGAAAAAGAAAGGCAAGGGAGGTCGCATCACTCAATTACGGGGTGTCCTCGGATAAAGTAAAGAGAGACGATGGCACCGAAGTGAAAATCCTGCCCTATGACCCACTGGTCATCACTGTCAGAGTCGGGATGATCGATGTCAAAAGAGTCCTTTGTGATGATGGCTCGAATGCAGATGTACTGTTCGCCAAAAAATTCAAAGGACTAAATCTAAAGTCGAGCAAGCTCACCCCAGTGAAAACTGCTACATACGGAGTAAGACCCGATGAATTACCTATCCTCGGATGTATCAAACTCCCAACAATATTCATGGGTTCGGGTCCGGAAAGAGAGATCAGGTACACGACTCTAATGATCAAGTGGTTGGTTATCGACGTGCCCTCGGTGTACAATGCCATTATCGATAGAGAGACTCAAGATGCCATTCACATGAGGAGCGACGTCAAGTACTTGATAGTGACATTCAAAACCGATGAAGGTGATGCGCCCATCTATGTCAATCAAAAGGAGGCAAAAGATGTAATGGCCGAAGCCTGAAAACCTGAAGGAAGAAGAAACCGATGACCTGCTTACGGAAGAAGTCAGGCTTGTAGAGGATCGATCTACATTAATTACGAGTAACCTTCCTGAGGGAAGTAAAGCAAAACTTGTAAGCCTGCTTCATTCGAATAAAGATCTTTTTGCCTATTCTCGGAGTGACATGTCTGGGATTGAACCTAAAGTAATTCAACACAACCTTTGCATTGAGCCGAACGCAAGAACGATAAAGCAAAAGAAGTGTAATAACACCCCCCTTAAAAGAACCTTCATCAAGGAACAGATTTTGAAACTTCTCAATGCTGGTGTCATCAGAGAAGCCTCTTATCCCGAATGGTTGAGTAACACAGTGCTCGCATCCCAAGAGGATAGCGACAAACTATGCATGTGCATTGATTTTACCAATATAAATGACGCCTTCCCGAAGGACTCATATCTAACGCCACCAGTAGACAGGCTGGTAGATTCAACAGCCGGGAATGCCAGGCTGAACTTTCTTGATGCCTACAGTGGGTACCACCAAATTTGATTGAATCCCGAAGATGAAGAAAATACCTCATTCATCAGTGACTCTGGCATACATTGTTACAAAAGGATACCCTTCGGACTTAAAAACACCGGAGCGACTTACCAAGGACTCATGGACTGGATATTCAGAGATCAAATTGGTCGAAACCTTAAAGCTTACGTGGATGACATTGTTATCAAAAGCATGGAAGAAGGTGACTTGATCCGAGATATAGAGGAAGTCTTCGAGCGACTCAGATGGTATGGCCTGAGACTCAACCCTAATAAATGTGTGTTCGGTCTGAAAGAAGGAATGTTCCTTGGATTCATGGTATCAGAGCGAGGCATAGATGCAAACCCAGCAAAGATAAAAGCTCTCATGAATACAAAAACCCCAACTTCCATCAAAGATGTACAAAGGTTACTCGGGCGAATAGCAGCTCTGAGCAGATTCATATCAAGATACGGAGACAAATGTAGGCCCTTCTTTAAATTACTCGTCAAAGAAGGGGCCAAACCTAGGAGGATCGGGGTTGCCAAAGGTGAGAATTTGACAAAATAGAAAAAGGCAATTCAAAGGTTCAATTTCATATAGAGCCCCGAATGCCAGAACGCATGGGAAGGCATGAAAGAATACTTGGAAGAAATGTCAACCCTAAGACAACCCACCGAGGGTAAGCCTTTGATAATATATTTGGTGGTTGGGGAAAAAGCAGTGAGCTCAGTGCTAGTTCAGGAGAATGAAAAAGGACAGCAATGACGAGTATATTATATAACCAAATCCTTGCATGGAGTAGAAGTCAGGTACCCGATGCTGTAAAAGGTAATCTATGCCCTCATCCTCTCAGCCCGAAGGTTAAAACCTTATTTCCTAGGATACACTATATCAGTTTGAACCAATCTACCAATAAAAGATATCATGAGGAAAATACATCATTCTGAGAGATTGACCAAATGGTGCATCGAGTTATCGGAATACGAAATTGTGTACGAAGTAGGTGATGGCCGATAGGCCCAAACCAAGTCTTCAAGGCCCAAAGTAGGTCCATAGACCCAAAAAGCCAGCAAAAATGCTTAAGTCAGCAACCCAGGAAATAGGGCCCATTAAAACCGGCTGAGGACATCATACCCGAATGTACCCGTTCGCAAGTCGAGGTCATGCCCACAACGCATTATGACCTATTGGCTTGCATTCAGAATACATTTGCCACCTGTCCTCTAACACCCGCCACCTCTTTCCTATCAAAGTATTACGGATGTGCCACTCTATTAGAAAAGAGTATATAAGCCTACATCATTCCTTAATTTAAGGTAACTATTCACTCTACCCAAGGTCTGGCACATTCTCTCCATCCAATTATACTGACTTAAGCATCGGAGTACCCCTCATTGGGCAAAACTCTGGCATGATCTATAGATTCTCTTAATATCGCAGGTTAAACCACCAAGATATAGAGGTGAAGCTGAATGTAGTGAAGACCAGAAGTAAGAAGTTCAAGAGCGTGGTGGTCCCCATCAATGAACCGCTACCAAGTGACGTTGTCTGTGGGAACAACGGTGACCCCTAGAAGAATTCTGATGTCTGAAGGTCGGAGGGGGTCCCCCGTCTCCATGAAACAGCACCCGTAGGCGAGAAACCTCACATTGGAGTGTTGTTAGACCTAGAGTATGCTGAAAGTACTGCCAACGGAACACCCCCAGTCCCAACCGTAGAGGGCACCAACTTCCGAGCCTCTTCAAGCCTTAATAGGAGTAACTTTAGGAAAGGACAGGATATTCCAGACCAACCCCTGATCAGGATAATCAGAATGATCCTTACAGAGGAGCGACAGAGCAGACGAAGTTGATCGGGCCATTCTCAAAATAGAATTACAGTATCACATTCGGATAGTAGGCCCTGAGTGGAATGAGCCCAAACCCCCAGTGTCAAGCTCATCCTACCAAGAACCTCAAGAGAAAGGCAGCCCCGCAGATCCTAATCACCCAAAGCCTACCAAACCCGAGAATGTTCTCCGAGACTCGATCATCCTATTATAGAAGACCCCAGAGATGAAGTCATCCGACGAATGATGAGAAGACTGGAGGAAGTGGAAAAGGACACTAGAAGGAACTCAGAGGCAAGGTATTACGGTATCCCAAAAGAAAAAAGGGCCATTCACCCGCAGAATCCGAGATAGCCCGATGCCTAGGGTATTCAGCCTTCCCCACCCTTTGGAAATATATCATGGTACGGGTGACCCATATGCATTCATCAAAAATACAAGAGAGCCATGGAGCTAAAAGGAGCACATGAAGCTGCCTTATGCAAATGCATAGAAGTAGCCCTTGGAGGACCAGCCTCAAGCTGGTACAATACTTTTCCAGCAGATTCAATCCCTTCCTTTGGAGAACTAGCTACAAAATTTACTACCCATGTCATTGGGAGTAAGAGATCGGCGAAGCGGGCCATCCAGATGTTCTACATCAAACAGAAAACAAATGAAAGTATTCAGGAATTTTTTGAAAGGTTCAATAGAGAAGCAGTCCATGCATCAGACCTGACCGATAACATCCATATCATGACCTTCATGAAAGCCCTATTGCCAAATTCTAGGTTGGCTTATGAGTTATCTAGGAAGCACCCTTC
>JBBYHH010330758.1:0-12277 GCA_038382905.1 Daphne laureola | reverse complement strand
AGTTTTAAATTGGTCAGTTTTTGGGAACCGAAACTCTGATGGACTCCGTTCTGACGTCACCAGCCATAATAAAGAGTTAATTCCGCTTCCGCACAAGCGATCACGATGGATGGTGGTGACAGTGATGATGAACAAAATCCTATTGTAGAAGCACCAGGACCTATATTAAGGGAAGGAAGGCATAGACAGGCTCCTGTGTGGTTAAAAGATTATGTCACTATAGATAATCCTATATCTGGAGAAGAGGTAAACATGACTGTGACAGATGATTCTTTGATAGAAGATGATGAAGATAATTGCAACATAGAGGATATGTCATTAGCAATCTTTGGAGAAGACCCTGCAAGCTTTGAAGAAGCAATTAAAGATTCTCAATAGAGAACAACAATGGCTAAGGAAATTGAAGCCATTGAAAAGAATGAAACATGGTCACTATGCACACTACCAAAAGGTGCAAAAGTCATAGGAGTCAAGTGGATCTACAAAAAAAAAGTACAACAAGCAAGGGAAGGTAGACAAGATGAAAGCTAGGCTAGTGGCAAAGGGCTAAACACAGAGATATGGTATAGACTACACATAAGTTTTCACCCATGTTGCTAGACTAGACACTGTCAGAATGATTACAGTCATTGCAGCAAAAAGTGGGTGGAGGATTATGCAGTTTGATGTCAAGTCTACATTCCTCCATGGAAAAACCAGTGAGGATGTAGATGTAGCACAACCACAAGGGTTTGAGGTAGAAAGAAAGGATCAGATGGTATATAAACTGTGCAAAACACTTTATGGGTTGAAACAAGCCCTCAGGGCTTGGTTTAGCAGGATAAAAGCTTACTTCATCAAGGAGGGATTTAAAAAGTGTGATAGTGAACAAATGTTATTTACTAAGCAAGGTAAATATGATAAAATTCTAATTGTTAGTGTTTATGTAGATGATCTTATCTATACAGGAAGTGATGATGAATTGATGAGAGAATTCAAGAAAAGCATGGAGCTTGAATTTGATATGACTGATTTGGGCCAAATAAGGTATTTCCTCGTAATTGAAGTTTCACAGCATTCAAAGGAGATTTCTTTGTATCAGAAGAAGTACACATAAAATGTGCTCAAAAGGTTTGGAATGAGTGAAAGCAAACTAGTAAGAAAACCTATTGTCTCAGGGACAAAGGTGAACAAGGATGAAGAAAGAGAAGCTGTAGATGAGACATTGTTTGAAGTCTCATGTACCTAACTGCCACAAGACCTGATATAATGTTTGAAGTTTATCTTGTGAGTAACATGTCAAAACCAACACAGTTGCATCTGCAACTTGCTAAGAGGATCTTAAGGTACCTATGTGGAACACTAGACCTAGGATTGTATTACAACCAAGAAGAAAATGAAGGTTTGCAGATTTACTCAGACAGTGACTATGCTGGAGACATTAATGATAGGAAGAGTACTAGTGGATATGTGTTTTTAATGAGTGGAGCAGTAGTAGCATGGAGTTCAAGAAAACAACCCATTGTCACACTATCAACTACAGAAGCAGAGTTCATGGCTGCAGCCATGACAGCCTGTCAAGTTGTTTGGGTGAAAAGAACTTTGCAAGAACTGGGACAAGAAGTGACAGGGAGCATGGTCATCGACTGTGATAATAGCTCCACCCTAAAGCTATCTAAAAGTTCAATCATGCATGGTAGGAGCAAGCATATAGATGTCTGCTATCATTTCTTGAGAAATCTATCAAAAGAGGGAGTCACTGAGTTCAACTACTGTAAAAGTGAGGATCAAGTAGCAGACATCATGACTAAACCACTAAAGTTGGAAGCATTTGAGAAGATGAAGGAATTAATGGGGGTTAGATATGTTACAGAGGTAAACTAGGTGTAAATTACACCTAGTTTAAGGGAAGGAATGTTAGGTTTATTACGTGTTTACCAAGTTAAGAGGGATTATTTGTCCAAGAAGTAATAACAGACAAGAACTCTTATCTACTGTAGGTTTAGTTTTTTCGTGTTCTTCTTAGATTCCTAGTTAGCTGCTTAGTTCTATTTCTATTAGGATTGTAAATGTCAAAGTTATACAAGGCATGACCATCATCAATAAAGCAATACAGAGTCTTAAACCCTAGTCATACTATTGTCAACAAGGACAAGCCAAAAAGGAAAAAATAAATATCAGTTTTGCTGAGATGGAGAGGTACAAAATATAAGTGATGAATGAATAATTAATGTAATGACCGAGGTATAAGTTTGATGATGCGTATGAATCTTAACCTTCTTTTTTTTTTTTTTATGGGGATCTTAATCTTCTTTAAATTTGTTGCGTACTTAAAAGTTTTTGAAGTTCTCCTCTGGTGTTGAAATCAGTGGCGGGCGCAAGAGTTTTGGCATGTGGAGGCATAATTTTTTTCTTATTTTTTAAGGGTTTTTTTTTAGAATTCTTTTTTATTAATTTTAAAATTTTCACATTATATACATATATTTTCCGTAATTTTAATACATAAAAAATAATGACAAGTAAAAGCTATAAAAACAAGTGCTTGTGGGGGAGGGGAGGAGAGATTTTTAGACTAGATAATATTTAATCATATGTAGATTATTTAATTTCAAGCATAAAATCATTATTTATTTAAAAAAGTTGAAACTGTAAGAATTTTTCTAATTAATTTGAACTAAATAACGAAATATTGTGATAAAATATTTTGATTTATAAAATATAAAACTCCTATTTATGACTAATTCTTATAATTTTATAAAAAATTTAAACTTTGTACGAAAAATAAAAAAATTTATTACTTCAATAGAAACTAAGTATAGTTAAAGGACTATATACATAGTTTATCCATTTTTTCCTGATTGGCAGAATCCCTAGTCCCCTTGTGTGTTTCTTTCTTATTAGCTTTAAATACTAGTTAACCCTTAAACTATTTACTTGGTTTCAAAATGGTCTCAATACTTTATTGTATATCAGAAAATATTACCACTACAATTATAATTTATAGAATTTTATTAGGGGTACGTGTCCCGCGTACCCCTTTGATGGGCCCGTCCCAACGGATGAACCCTTCGGAGATACATTCAAACTTATACCTAATTAAGGAAGTTAATCGGGTACCGGGTAAAGACTAAAGAGAGGAGATGAATGTGACAGACAATCTTGAAAATTTTGATGCATCCAAACGTTTGGATATTTTTTTCACATCTTACATGATCGGATGGTGCATATTCCTTTTACCCTTTGTTTGGTCATCCTTTATTGCCCAACTGTCTGTTCACATAATCACACATATGCTCACTTGTAGTTGTCTGTCGATGTGACGTTTTTTGCTCTCAACATGGAGAACTTATCATAGTGGTAAAATAGCTACAATGAGAAAATATTGGAGGCAATTTTACCCTAAAAACACATTGATGGCAAAATTGTAGAATTTGAAAAAGTTAATGACAAATTTACACTTTTCCCCTTCGGTTATTAAAGTGTGTACTTTGGCCTTATTAATTGAAGTATCATAATTACTCTAAGGGAAAATTACAAAAACTCCCCTAAAGTTTGATAAAATCTTCAGTTTATCCTTTCTATTTTCTAAAACTTACAATTACTCCTCTGAGGTTTAGTGAAATCTTCAATTATCCCTTTTGACCAATTGTGTTATTAGTTGACTCTTAAATATTTTAGCACTAATTACACTAGCTATACTCCAGAACTGTTAAGGGCCAACCCGAATTCACTTGTGTCCCAGCAGCATGAGTTCGCTTTCGTTTCTGCGGCTTGAGCTTGTTTGTATTGTAGACGTGACCAGACGATAACGACGGCTAGGTAGGGTGACCGGTTGGGGAGAGAGAAAGAAAATAAATAAAATATTGGGGTTGAAATGTTAGGATAATTTTTTTAGTGATAATAAAAATAGTTAAATCTATAAATTCTTAAAAGTTAACTAACAATACAAATAGTTAAATGGGATAACCGAAGATTTTACTAAATCTCGGGAGGGTAATTGCAGAGTTTTTAAAATAGAGAGGATAAACTAAAAATTTCACAAAATCCGATCGGTGTTTTTGTAATTTTCCTTTACTCAAACAGATGAAATCATGAAATCAATGCAACCGGAAAAGACCTCCGGTTCGGCCATTCGGGTTCGAAAACCATAGCCGTCCCCTGTATTTAAAAACAGCATCCAAATTACAAAGACCTGCAAGAGCTTTCACTCTCCATCTTTCCCTAATGCTCGAGCTTCCGTTTCAATTTTTCTGAAATTCCCGAACCTCACTTCTTCTTGCTAAGTATCATGCAGCCTTGCAGAGAAATGCCGGCTTTCGATCCATCGCAGCAGATCCAAAACCCGCAATTCGACCCGAATTCGACGATCCACGACGACTTCGTGGAGCAGATTTTTTCCGGCCTCCCTTCTTGCTCCCCATGGGCGGCCGTTGACCTCAAATCCGCTTGGGAGACACCATCATCCGCCGCTGACGACCAAACGCCCAACGCCGCGGAGCCCTTCCACTACGACCTCCTCGCCTCCAAGCTCCGTCACCACCAGATAAACGGCGTGGCCTCGCCGCCGGAGATTAAGGCCATGCATCACCCGCAGATGGTTATCGCCGGTCTAGCGAACCAGAGCGACGTCCTTAATCACCAGGTTCGTTTGAGCAGAGTTCTGTAATTACTCACTGTGAGTGGCGTTCTTGTAATTACCCTTGAATATTTGGGTTTTGTTTCTTCAAGGGAGGAGATGCGACGGTTCAAGCTCTGTTTAATGGTTTTGGTGGAGGGTTTCTCCACGGAGCTGATACGGCGTCAAATCAGAATCTTCATCATCTTGCTGGATCGGCACCTAATTTCGGAGCTCCGGCAAGCGTCATGAACCAGGCGGCGTTGCAGCCGAGTGGCCCCACCTGCGGTGGCGGAGGTGGTGGTGCTCCAGCTCAACCAAAACAGCGAGTTAGAGCTCGGAGAGGCCAAGCCACAGATCCACACAGCATCGCTGAAAGAGTAAGATGTTAATTACTGTTATTAATTTCATATTAAGCCTAATATTTGAGTTTGATCTGAAATTGGGTGTTTGACAGTTACGCAGAGAGAGAATTGCTGAGAGAATGAAAGCTCTGCAGGATCTTGTTCCAAATGCAAACAAGGTAACAGAAATATTTGCTTTTACTGCTTTTCAAAATCTGGAAGAAGATGTTGATATTAGGGGATATGTTTGTTCAGATTTACTTGTGTTCTGCTTATACCTTTGATTAGCATTTTCAAAACTCCAACGTTAAAAGCTACTCTTAATAACATTTCCAACCTCCAATTAACTTCATTGGATTAAAAGCTACCTTTGATTAGCATTTTTGTTGTTTGGATTGATTAGTTGAACGTGTAACTTAATCTTGTTGCTGATCTGGTGGTTGTGGAATGACAGACGGACAAAGCTTCAATGTTAGATGAGATCATCGACTATGTCAAATTCCTCCAGCTCCAAGTCAAGGTTGGTGCCCACTTAGTTTTTTGCTGATCTTAATCTCCGATGTTTAATTTAATTACTTGATCACATCTCCGGTTGACATGAATTTTAATGCTGAATTATAATATGGAGTTTGGAATATTTAATCCGGATTTTGCGGTATGGTCCTCTGACGAGTAAAATTCTTTTGATGTCGCGCCAAACAGGTCCTTAGCATGAGTAGATTGGGCGGTGCTGGTGCTGTTGCTCCCCTTGTCGCTGATATGTCCTCTGAGGTACTTCATTTCATATCATCAGTTACCTTTTTAGCATATGCATTATTTTATGAAAAAAAACTTTTTAGAAAATTGATTTGAAATTTGTGTAGAAAAATATTGATTTGACTGATTAGTTTGTTGCCATTATATAGGAAAATACACCCTCCATTAACGTTAGTGTGTTCATATGCTTAATTTGTTTTTCCAATCTGTCAAATCGATCACTGATACTAAGGGTGTGTTCATTACAAATAAGAATTTTTTTTTTTTGGAATTTGGTAATATATTTTTTATCGATGGATGAGATGTATGTGAGTAGAGAAATTTGAAAAAAAATATGATTTTATAGAGATTTGATGATGAATTGATGAATTTAAGGTTGTTGAATGTATTTTATAGAGATTTAAAGTTGTTAAAATATCCCTTAAAAAAAAAAAAGGTTGTTAAAATAAATCCATCAATTCATTATCAACTCTCTATAAAATACTCTCTTATTCTCTTTTTAATAATTACGTTTATTTTTCAGCATCAAATTTATATATATTTGTTGTTAATATTTTGATATATAAAATTAAGTAACTTATATATATAAGATAAATCAATGTGTCTAGTTTCTAAAAATATGTATTTTTTTTTGAATTTTTATAACAAATTATTTCTAGTAAAAAAAGCAAATTAAATAAAAATTTAAAAATCAAACGTAACAATTAAATAGAAATAGAAACAGAGAGTAATATTTTTTTCAAATTTCTCTACATATATTTCATTCATCAATTAAAACACATTTCTCTAAATTTCTTAAAATAAATTTCCAACTTATGTTGAATCAAGCTAAGAGGAATTAAAAGAAAGGTTAAAATTCATCAAAAAAAATAAAAAAGAAAGGTGAAAAACGTAAGCATCAAAGTCGTAATTGAAAAAATGGTCATTTTTTTCCGTTTCACACCAGAAAGGGACAAAACAAAGCAGCACGGGTGCCCACTTAAACAGATTCCTTCTACCCGACGACCCCTCTAACTCTAACACTCTTCTTTTTTATCCCCCTTTCTTATTTTTGGCCTTTTTCATTATGTCTCGATCAAAAGACTGAAGTGTCTTTTTGTCCTTATAGCGAGGTGGGGATTGCATCCAAACAAGCCGTGACTCTAACGGCAACAACCCCACGGCGTCATCCAACGACAACAGTTCAACGGTGACGGAGCATCAAGTGGCTAAGTTGATGGAGGAGGACATGGGTTCAGCTATGCAGTACTTGCAAGGCAAAGGCCTATGTCTTATGCCCATTTCCCTGGCATCTGCCATCTCCACCGCCACTTGTCAGATGCGCAACACCATAATCAACTGCAATGCAACCTCCAACACTGTACCGATGATCCAAACCAATGGAATGGAAGGGCCATCCTCCCTGAGCATGTCGGTTTTGACAGTCCAATCTGCCACCATGGGAAACAACGGCGGATATGACGGATCTGTTAAAGATGCCACTTCCGTTTCTAAGCCTTGATAACGAACGCAGGTCCTGGGCTGTATCTCTATATTTTCTATGCACCATTGTTCCCTGATTTGTTTATTTAACACCGTTAAATGTTAGTGTTAGTGATACAAGGGACACAGGTCCAGGGAAATAGAAAAATGGGAAAGGATACTCATTCCTTAATAACGGCGTTCTTGACTGGCCTTTACCTTTATGAAGCAGGCCAACTTTTCTCAAGTCTACTAAAATAAGGTCGTCTACTGGCCCTCGTTGGATGCTGGCTAAACGACGCCGTATTTATCTAGACTTGAGCTAGAGCTAACTTCGCAAGAATAGTTACACCAACGACAAAAAACAAGAAGATCACCCAGATCCCAGGACAAATTTTTATTCCATTTGTTTTGGTTCCCCATGTTCTTTCTTCTTTTTATATCAGGGTCACTTTCTTCTATTTAAAAAAGGAGTTTTTAAGTCTTGTTCTGTCATTGTAATCAATGGTGCGTATACTATATGTTGTCAAGATTTTTTTTTTAACTTGAAAGACTTTATATTATTCAAAAAAAAATATTATAAAATCAAATTGATAATGGCCACCATAAGACAGATCATAAGAAAACAATGGCAAGTTCAACAAGAGTACTAGTCCTGAAGCAAAAATGAAACTGACGAAAACAACGGTCAACGGAAAAACTGTAAGAAGATGAAAATCAAACATCCTAATCCTATGAGACGTTTACGTAGGGAGAAAGGAGCCTCCTGAATAGTCAAACATGTGGTTTTTATGCGCTGAAGAACTGCGAGAGTTTTATATAGATCCTCAAGTATGTCATCAACACCCATAAAGGCTCTATCAAAGCATAACAGTGTTTACACATCGCAGCACTAAACAAAAACACAGGAACCTGCAAATTCAAACTAAATAAAACATAATCTAAACAGAGGGACAAAAATAAGAAACTGACTGGCCAGTTGGCACTCACAACCACCCGGTCGAAGAGCGATATCATTACTCGCCCCCGCTGGGCTCGGAGTCTTCCGAATCCAGCAATACATGCTTCAGCATTACAGGTGCATGCCCGAACCAAAAGATCTCCTTCAGAACAATCACATCCGGCAAACGAAAACCCCGACCAGAAAGCTTTTTGAACAAAAAATTGGACCGAAGCGGTCCTTGCTAGCAAAAAACACAAACCACCAGAAAAAACATGGTTGTGGAGCCTTGGGACAGGGGCAAAGCACAACCAGCGACACATGCCGGTCGATCGGGTGAAACAGAGCCGGGGCCGGCCCAAAAGCAGTGCGAGGGCACCGACAGCCCGTCGGACAGGCGAGATCAAGCGCCCAGTCGGAAGTAGCCAGGCCAGTCGGCGGCAGCCCAGACCAGCGACGGAGCCACCCCCGACAGCCCCGAGAGCACCTCCACTGAATAAATCCTGGCAACCAACCAAAGCGCCGGAAGGACAGAAACGAATCACAAGGGCCGGGATGCGGCTGCACCGTGAGAGAACCTGCAAAGGCCGGACGATGGCCAGAGCAGACCCCACCCGACGCCGATGCGCAGACCTGAAGAGCATAACCCAATCCATTTTCGGGCGAGCGAGAAGGCACGACGCCGGATCTTTGCAAGCAGAGGAGTCAGCGCAAGCGAGGAAAGCAGGCCCACCTGCCTGACTGGACCGGCGCGAAGTTGGTGACATTGACGGAGAACTAGCGATGACGGCTGCAAAAAGACCGAACCCTAGGGGACAACATTGTTTTCCAAAAAATTATATGCCGTCAAGAATTATGATATTGCTAATATAAAACAGGTTAAATTAACTTTAAATAATTATGTAAATTATTGTGGTTCATATCAGCTTTGACTATTATATTTATGGACCATGTTTGGTTGCATTCATTTATTTTTTGGATCATAAAAATATCTGAGTTTCTTTTAGTCTAGATTTGCCATCCACGAATTATAAAGTTACTGATATGAAGAGTGTGCAATCAACTTACATGAAAATAAATTAATCATTAATAAATTGATCATTCCTCTAAAAAAAATTTATATAGAAAAAATGAAATACACTACTTACTACGGGATTATTTAGGATCGAACCGGCTTTGACACTTGTTTATGAACACTGTTACTTTATGCGATCAGAAAGAATTGTTAATTTTATCAAATCACAATGAACAAGGTTAATACAAAGATAAAGCAGGACCGGTCCTGAGATTTCCGGAACTCGAAAGGAAAAGAATAATTAGAGCTCTCTGTCAAAATTATATTTATATAACTTTTTACTTTAAAAATATGTATATCACAACATAATAATAAAACTTTCAATAATAATAAAATTTTATAATATTTGAAACAAAAATATAAAAAATATAAATATTAGTATCTGTTTGGATTAATTGTAAAAATATGAAGAAGAGATTTAAAGGAACTCAGAGCGGCAATGAACAAAAGCTGCTTCTAAAAAAAAAAGGAAACTTACAAATACCTCTATGAGGTTTGTCATAACCTTCAGTTTATCCCCTCGATTTTCAAATACCTGCAATTGCCCCCCTGAATTTTAGTAAAACCTTCAGTTACCCCATTTGACTATTTGTGTTATTAGTTGACCTTTAAGAATTTAGAGGATTAATTATTCTTATTATCATTAATATTTTTTATCCTAACACTTCATTCCTAATATTTTGCTTCTCTCTTTTCTCCCTCCCCAACCAGCTACCCTGCCTAACCGTCGTTGTTATCTAGTCATTTCCACGACGCGGACGAGCTAAGCCCGCAAAAATGCAGGCGAACCCATGCTGCTGGGACACAAATGATCTTTGCATGCCCCTTAACTATTTTTTAGTATAGTTAGTGTAATTACTACTAAAATCTTTAAGAGTCAACTAGTAACACAACTAATTAATGGGAGTAACTGAAGATTTTACTAAATTTAAGGGGGTTAACTGCAGGTTTTTGAAAATTGACGGGGTAAATTGTAGATTATAATAAACATGGGGAAGATATTTGAAAGTTTCTAAAAAACAATCTCACCTCATGTAGTAGTGTAATTATTCTTGTTTTTTTTTGTTAATTACAATATAAAGACTAAAAATTTATATAAATATATTTACATAACCTATATTTAAAAACTAATGCAGCCTAAATACCTTAAAATTTAAAATTAAAAATTTCTCAAAATTAAAAACCCTAAATATAAGTCTTGTCGGCCTGTCCCAAAACCTCCCTTAGTGCTCATGTCAATAAAATATTTGTAATTGCGAAAGATTGGTCTTATCGTTATCTTTAGGATCAGTTCAGCACCTGTGTCGAAAAAAATTTCCAAATTTTTTCCAAATTTTAACATGATAAATGACTATATTACCTAATTAATAATTAATTTTGAATAGAGATGTAGTGTATATTAAAATAAGGATAATATTGTTAAAAAGTTAATTTATCAATGTTTTGTCTTCCACTAATTTCTGAAAAAAAAATTCTAGCCCGGTATTGAACTGACCCTTATTAACTCTTCTATGAGAGAAGTATAAAAAAACAATTTGAAGTGGATTAGGGGTGTATTTGACGAAAAAAATAACTGACACAAAACTAACATATATTCAAATGTGAGAAAAGAGATATAGAGATAGAATTAGAAAAGAAAGATAAAAAAATATATTAATTTTTTGTAAAAGACGATTTTTTGTGGAGATCAAGTCAACGGCGCTTTGCTTTTGGCTTTATTTTATCTATTTTTTTAAGTTTAGAAGCAATGAATGGGAAGTTTGGTGGAGAGCGGAAAGCTTTTCTTTCCAAATCTATCCTCTAGGAGCGTACTATGTGTTGGATGAAAAATATAGAAAGGTCTGGGCTACAATGTGTGAGTCGGGGCTTAAAGTGTGTTTAATTGTGTCAAAGTCAGTCCAATTATCCGACTATGTCACAAGTACAATAAATTAATATTCAAATAAGTTAATGAAGTATCCATTAAGAACATACTCTCTCGTTATTAAAAATTGACCCATTTAATTTTAACATTTCAAGATTTGATGTTTAATTTAAATTTTAATAAAAAAAATAATTTTAATAAATTTTGAAAAAATACATTAAAAATTAAATTTTAAATTATAATATACATATGAAATATTTAATTTTTAATATCTAAATATTTATGAAAAAAATAAATTATAAATTAAATATTATAAAATTATCAAAATAAATAATTTAATTTTTTACGGACGGAGGGAATATTTATTATGATACTTTTATCGAAATTTGTTCGCTTTTAATTGTTTCATGTTAAACTTGTTATTGCACCGTTGACACGATTTGACTGTGGCCGAAATGTAAGAATAAGACGATATATATGATGTTCATTCGCTTTTGGATAAAACATAGGTAAATGTGAAGTCTATAAAGTAATTAAAATACATCAGATAGTATAACATTATCTTCATCAAACAAGGAACAAATGAGGATAATAATTACTACAAGGGGTCACCAAGATCTATAATCTAATCTGTTGGTCAGTAATGTCTTCCGTTATGTCTACATGCTCGTCCATTGCCGTAATATCTTTACATTCATCCTCGACAGAATCTTTGAGAAATAATTTCTTTTTTTTCTTTTTGATCTTGTATGACAAGTTTTACAAATTTAATCAGACAATCCTTATTATCTATATCAACACACGATCATTACAAACACTAGTAACAATATTACCGCTTCACTGATTCCTGATTCCTGATTCCTGATCTGCTGAATCTGCACATTTGAGGTCTCGCTTTAGTGACTCATAGTTGCTCCCTAGCTCCATCATTTTCTGTCAACATACAATGATGATTTAAACGTCATATATAAGTAGTCATATGCATAACATATTATAGCATATATGACATATGTAACATACTTTCAAAAGCATCCTCATAACCAAATCAAAATCATATTACCTTCGTCCCAAATTGTTTTAAGCGTTTGAATTTTGATATTCTGTTTAATTCAAATAATTATTAGGAAGAACTTGCTAAAAAAAATAAAATATATATATATATTTAGAGACTAGAAACATTGAATTATCATTTGCATATAAATTATTTAATTTTTTAGATCAAAATATTAAAAAAAAAAGATCA